>APFE030221992.1:8109-29805 GCA_000404065.3 Pinus taeda
TGCACAATCAATGGCTCCCAGGGGTTTTTCAGGGCGCTGAATCCAAATATACAGTTAAAAAACCATTTTAACTGCTAAAAATCAAGATTTAACCTCATTTCTTCCGCCGGATTCCGTCAACGGAATCTCCAAAAAGTCGCATTATAGACAACTCCCTTTATTTTTTCAATTACATTTGATCTTCCTCAGTCACAATCGAAGTACGTACGGAAATTAGTTAAGGCGTGTTGGATACGTTACGTGTGCGTGGCATCATCTTACAAATAATAAGCAGGAGGGTGGGTGGTGGGTGAAATAGGTGAAAAATGTACGGTGGAAGGCAGTTAAATACATGTTCATCATTAAATTGATTTCAATTGTTGTATTTAATGGAGTTTTTTTTTAGAGAAATATAAACAGATTTTTTTTAAAGGATTAGGAGTTCCATTATTGTTTATTGAGAGATTTTTATGGGTCACTAGTATATTTTAATTAAAGGTTGAAAATCCATGGTTTAGGTAAGATTTATAGTTTAAGTGCATAAAATGGTTATTGTCTTAACAATTTGCAATAGTCGTTATTTATTGGCTTCCAATGATAATTTTTCAAGAGTAGAGTTCCATTCACAATGCATATGAAATTCACCCATTGAATAAGGATTAACTTTCTATTGAGTTAACTATTGAAGCACCAAATTACCAAAGTACTCTATGTATTATTTCTTATTGTAATCGAACTATTCACACAATTTCATATAGAATATTTAAGACACGAATAATTGAATGGTTTCACGCTTCTTCTATTTGTGTTATAAATGTATGAACATAGTATGAGAAAAAATGCTATGGAGAACTATGTTTAGGGGCTTACAATCGAGTTATTTAGTCAAGTTATATTTGAGCCACATTTTTGGATACATTGTTTTGTTGTTCAAACTTTTTTCATCAAGGAACATTGAAGAAAGCAAAGGACCGAAAATAACTCTTTTCAATTGTAATTTTCCAATTATTTTTACTTTCTAATTTATCAAAAGTGTTAAGAGATGATTAGCTTGTGAATGATATATAACACATCCATTTCAAAGTGAAAGGGTATAAATTCTATAAAAAAAATTCAATTTCTTCACTTATTCCATAAAAAATCTTCACCTTAGAGAAATGCATTTTGTGAAACAATGATACATATGTAATGTTCTACAAGGGTGGTGTTTGAGAGAGGATTTGTGTTTTCTTATAATTTCCAATACGACCACCCTAAATCTATGCATGTCACACTTCTCTATTTTATAAGATGTTTTAAGGTTGTCTAAAGGTACACTTGAGTAAGTGGATATTGGTGGATCATTCAACAACTCATTCCTATGAGAGTTATATTATTGGCATAAATTTTAACACTACAATATAAACTAATCCATTAAGTCATCATCCAATAGTAAATCACATAATGAGTTTTACTTGATTCAAAATATCCCAGGAACAATTTATCATTTTTAATTTCATTTACATCCATTTTAATTTCTTTTCAAAGCTAAATAACAAAATAAAAGGTCATTGATGCAGGTTGTAGTTTGTTTAGTTAGTTGGGTCCAATTTAGGTAGTTGAAAGGAGTGTTATCCTCCACAGTGAGGCTCAATTCTTGAAAGTGATACATTTATTTCTTAATAAGTATATCGGTGTGATGAATTTAATCCATGTTGTTGACTTAAGTATATTGGTGTGATGAATTTAATCCATGTTGTTGACTTCACCTTATGACTTGAAGAATTTAGGGTTTACCTAAGGTACCATCCTTGAAATGAGGGAAACTGCTATGTTGTAGTTTATTAAACATCGATCCCACTTGAAATCACTCTCAAAACTTTTGCAATTGTTCATTCATGATTATAAACTTTTGTTAGCTCAATAACATAGCATATCGTCAAAACCTTTTCACTGTACTACAATTAATGGTGAGATGTGTGAGTGGACAACACCTATAAAACAAAATGAAAAATTGTTTATCTTTTTATCATAGTATTGAACACACACACATATACACAAAATTACAATTAGTCCAATGAGTTAGCTCAATTCGTCATTGTGAATGTTCTTGACCATTTCACTATTTCTATGCAAGCATGTGGTTGGGTCTCTCTCTCACGCACACACATCTAAAAGTTATGGGTGAGATGCAACAAAGATAGATTTAGGAGTTCAATTTTGTTATTTAATTAGCCCTTCATTTTTCTTCCCAAAAAGATTTGTGTAGATTCTATATAATAAAACTATTTTGGTGATAGGTAGGTATATCATTTTTCAATTTAATATTAAGGTTGGCATCAACTTAGGCTTATCTTAGCTCTAGTGATGATAGTAGTGATAATAAATTTTTTATTTAAAATATATCAAAATTTTCTAGAACTTCATAAAAAAACACATTTTATGGTAATATATAAAATAAATTATTGTATTGGATGAATGGTTAAAATGTCATATTGGATGAATGGTTGAAGGTAGGAATTTGAGATCTCTTCACCAACATATACAAGATGATTATGGCTCCTTGTGATCATATGCAAAACTATAGCTATTACATTATTGACATGGTCAATATTTTATTTGACCATCATGCATTTCATGGAATCCTCGTTTACATTATTTACATTGTTGATATTTTGTTAAACCATCATGCATTTGAAAGTGGAATCCTCATTGTGATTTCAATAGTGCATGTAGATTATGGTGTAGGATAACCCATTGTTGATATGAGATTAACAACTCTTTGGAATTTTGTGAATTGATTCTAATGCACATTAAAGCATAGATGAAGGAGGCATACATTCCAACTTTGTCAAAAGTTATTTTATAATATGTTTTAAGGTTTTGTAAGGGTACACCAAACACACTTGAGTAAGTGGATATGAGTGGACCATTCAACAACTCAATTCCTATAATAATGTCATGTAAGTATATCATTTTTCTATTCAATATTAAGATTGACCTCAACTTAAGCTTAGTTTAGATCTTTTCATTATGATAATAATAATTTAATTTATAAAATCTTTATAAATTTAACTTCTAATATAATAAGATAAAAAATTCACATATTATAATTACATAAAAAAATAATTCTAAAATAATACAAAAATAAATCAATTTATAAATAATGTTAAAATTAGGTAAAGATATATTATTAATAAAAATAATAAAAAATATTGTAAATCCATTTTTGTCGTAGAAAATCCAAGAAAGAAAAAGGATCTAATCCTAACCTATTTTTTACTCTACTTAACGTCGGAGGGTCGCTGGCTAGACAACTGCAACGTCCGAAAAGTACCGCAGCATGGAACCCACCTGTCGAAATAATCTTCCAAGCTGTCGGTCAACCGACTGTCGGTCGGAAAACCCTTCTCATTGATGTAACCGGGAGTAATGCACAAGGCAGAAGCATAACTCAGTATTTTTTTGAGTTGTTATGAGTGTGATTTTTTAAAGTTTTTATGGTGGTTTTTATCAAATTTTTTTAGAATTGGTAGGAAATTTATTCAAATCACAATTTTGATAAGTAATCCTGTGCAATCGAATTGCCTTAAGTTTTTTAAAGCTCTGAATTCAATCAAAAGAAACTAGTTTAAATAACACAAATCAAGATTTCACTTCAATTTTTTCTACCAAATTACTACACCGAAAATACATAAAATCACACTAAAAACAACTCTATTTTTTAACAATTCTCATGCAATTTCTTTTAACAAATCTCATTTTTATTTTGAGATTGTTCATTGCCCTCTGTTAAAAGGAACCTGCAATTTCTTTTAACAAATCTCATTTTTATTGAGATTGTTCATTGCCCTCTGTTAAAAGGAACCTCAGCTTTGAAAACCCTGTATAAATTTTAAGCGAGAGATAAGTGTGCACACTAAATTTGAACGCTACAAACTCCATCACCTAGAGTAAAAGCTGCAAAATAGATGAACTCAGACTAAAAACAATCAGAACTGACAGTGCTTGCAACTTAATTGGCATGTCATTGCTAGATCTTTTGAGACTATTAAAGATTATTTTAAAGCAGGTTCAAAGTTAATTCAACTACTACATCCCTCCAATTTACTCAACATTACGCAAAAGTTATTCTTGAAACCAAGGAACAAGATGTAGAGAGAAGCCTCCTTGAATTTGACCTTAACAGCCTGTCCAAATAGCCTCAGGCCTGCTCTATACCACAGGAAACGCTAAAATTAGTTAGTGGAAATCTCTGAACGTTAGGAAATCTGTTATAACTATTTATGAATCTGCATTGATCATTACAGTTTAGCTGTTTAGAATCTTACCTATTACAGTGTCAATGTCCCAATCTTACTTATTACAGTGTCAATGTCCCATGGTACTTTCCAAATTATCATCTTTCAACAAATTATTTAAAGAACGTCCACCCACATTCTTGCTGTGGCTTGGGGAATCTATCTGAAGTGCTGGTAAATATTTCATCATCATAATTTAGTTTTTTATAATTTTGTGTTCTATAGTTTTAGCGATTCATGGAAGTTTCCAGACTATTATTCTTGAAATCACCATTCCAAAAAGATATCACTCTCTTTAAAACATTTTGAGGACATGTCATTACAAAATTTATGTAAACTTTTAAAAAATGAGCATATCCATACTCTTTCAATTTCAAAACATTAATATTTGTTCTTCTATTTCAAATCTAAAAGATGTGTGGAAAACTTTGTTTCATGAAACCATGAAGCCCTGTTCATGTCAACTCACTTGCAAGACACAAACATAACGTTTTATATTTATAATGCTATACCAGCTTCACTTTTTTGCTTGCAAGAATTAGACAGGGGATTGGCTTACTTTTACACAGGCAGGGTAAAAAATCAGACGGAAAGAAATCAGAGGGAAGAAAGTTAAACAGGAGTGAGAAACCAGTGTGGAAAATCAGAATTGCTCCTTGTTTTGAAACTTGTTTTCAAAACGAAGAAAGATACAATGGTAACTGAATTGAGGTGGATGCATATAAAAATAAGGGCACATTGTTGAGTTTAAAATATCAAGCGGATGTATTAAGCATCAGTTTGGTAATAATATCTTTATCTGGGTAGCCAAGACAGTAAAAAGTATTTTCAATCGTGATGTAGTAGTAACTTAGAAAGTGGTATCAAGATATGAAGCTAGGTGATAGTCCGGGTTTTTATATATAACAGCTAAAAATCCTCTAACAGCAGACAAGTTAAATTGCCAATCAAACAAGAATCAAGTTTAAATAATCAAGAATGCATATATGTAACCGAATAAATTCAATTGGAATTAATTTCGAAACAAAATTACAAGACTCTGTATCTGCTCTGCAGCTAATGTACAACTGGAGCTTTATCATACTCCTATGACAAAATTGTGTTGTGCGCATACAACAACATGAGCAGTAAGCTATTCCTGCAGGATTGTTAGAGGTACACTTATCATAAAAAATATAAAAAGTTTCTCTAAGTACTAATCCGTTGTGAATGACAGTGTCACCGACAAAAATGCTCTGAGATGAATTTCGATACAGCTCCCAGGCTTCATGAATCAAATCGGATGCCACAGCCGTCGAAAACAATTTATGATGCAGAGTCTTGGCAGAAGTGCTGGAAGATTGTTGATGTTGAAATTTTGTTGCAGGGACCACAACCTGTGAGCATTGATTTAGTTCACCTCTTGGCTGCAACTCTTTCCAAATGACAGCTTCCATGCTGGCACTGCACTTTTCTTCTGTGTATGGAAGTTCCTGGATGGAGGAGACATTACTAATGTCTGATTTTAACAAAGGTTTATATGAACTTGGAGATTTACTTCTGGAAGATATCACAACAATCCACTCACCATGTGGGCTTGAGATCCAATCAGGCCTGTTAGTAACATCTTCAAATTTACAAGCTGTGGCCAGTGCCATCACTCTGTCCCTGGGAGAAGGTCTTGAGCATTGCCCAACTGATCTATTCACCTCCGAATTGCATTCCCCTATTGGGCTTGGTACGCTGAGTGACAGAATGGGAGTCGTCTGAGAAGTGTAGGAATCCCATAATTGATTCCTAAAATCCAAATGAGTAGTTGGGGATCCTAGATCACTAATGGCCTCCTCTGCCTCCATGGCAGAGTAGTCCTCATTTAAGAGAGGATGGCTCAACAGCTCTGCACTGGTCCACCTCTTCTCTGGATCTCTCCGACCGCATTTCTCCAGGAAATCCCGATCACTAATGGCCTCCTCTGCCTCCATGGTAGAGTAGTCCTCATTTAAGAAAGGATGGTTCAACAGCTCTGCACTGGTCCATCTCTTCTCTGGATCTCTCCGAAAGCATTTCTCCAGGAAATCCCGGATCTGTGGTGAAAGCGATTCAGGTATCTCAGGCAGCTCCTGTGTGCATCCAATGCGATACATTGCGGCGAGGGGACTGGAAATGTGGCTCCATGGAGGCCTGCCAGTGGCCATTTCAAGCACAGTGCAGGCGAGAGACCAAATATCAGAAGCAGGCCCTTGCTCCACCTGGTTCACCACTTCAGGAGCCATCCATTGAGGGGTTCCCCTCAATTGCAGGGCCTCCTGGCCCTTCTCCTCATCACCAAACCTCTTGGCACAACCAAAGTCAGCAAGCTTCACACCATTGGCATCCACAAGAATATTCTTCCCCTTGATATCACAGTGCACTATCCCCTGGCTGTGTAAGTAATCAATCCCACGTAGAATGTCGCGTGTGTATGCCCTGATCACTGATTCATGCAGCTTCCCTCCGAATTTACTCAGCAGATCAACCAAGCTGCCACCTGACATGTATTCTATGAACAAATTGTGCAGCTCTGCACCGTTCTCGAAGCTGTAAGCCCGCCCCAGGCAGCGAACGATGTATGGAGAATCCAGGCACCGCATAATCTGGTACTCATTTTCTAAGGCGATACTAAAAGCGGCTGCGGATTTGATTGCAAAGAGTTGGCCATTAGAGCTGTTCATGGCGAGGCTGACTGTCCCAGAAGCTCCGGCCCCGACAATTGCACCCCTCACCCAGCCCTCTTCTTCCTGGGCTCTCCACATCTCTAATTCGATTCTGAATTGCCCCTAATTCAAAAAACAGAGGAATGTGTTTTTTGAATACCCAAGTGGTTGATGTCATGAGGTTATAAAGGCCCATGGGAAGAGGGTGAATGAGAAAAGCCTCAGTGACACGTTGGAGTTGATTGCTTTAAAAGCTACCTAAAACGTCGAACGAGAAAAGCCGCAGTGACACGTAGGAGTTGATCGCTTTAAAAGCCACCTAAAACATCCGCCGAATCGCCGATGCTTTGCTTTCTGAGCCGCCCAAATCCCCTTCCGCCGTCCGGTGCTTTTCTTCTTTTCTTGTCCGCCCAAGACACCTGCCCAGTGCCGTTGCTTTTCGGATGTTGCAGTTTTATCGACTCTCCGACGTTGAGTAGAGTCAAAAATACGTAAGTGCCATCGGACGTGGATGACGACGTGTCTATGAGCTACAAGGCACCGTTCAGTCGTGGTAATCCAGCAGAGCAGAGATTGCTTGAAAGTTAGACGTTGGGGGCGTTCTGTGTCGTGCATTTATGTAATTGTATATATAATTTATGAATGTAGGTGTATAGTGGTTTTTAGTTATTATTATTATTGTAGGGCCACCTACTTTTTATATTTATGTTACTTTGGTTACAATGGAAGCACGTACGTACGGATAATAGTCAAGGTGTGTTGGACACGCTACGTGTCCGTGGCAGCACCATATAAATGATAAGGAATATGGGTGAAACAGTTAGCCACGTGACAGGGCGTGGCATTGTTTGTATTAAAATATATGGAACAGAAGCATTTATATTCGAGGAATAATTTACATGGGGTAGGTTAGTTTTTAATATATATATATTCTCCTCTTTATAATAATAAGGTGTGTAGTTTAATTTAAGCAATACAATTTTAAATAAGATTGGGTAATACAGTTTTATATAAGATAAGATAAGATTGTGATTTTTGTTGTGTAAAATATATTTTTGAATATATAAATAAATTTATAGGGCACTTAAATTTTATAGATTAAACAATTTAAAAATTTTAAAGTTTTATACTTAATTTTAATTAAAATTAACAAAAAATATTTTTAAAAACTATTTAGTTTATACATTAAACTATGCTTTATATAATAATATAAAAAAAAAGAAATAATTAATATATTATACAAATTTCTTATTATTTTAAAAAATAAATTAATTAGAAAATAGATGACGATAATAAAATATAATTATATATATTGAGAAAAAATAATAAAATAATAAAAACATTTTTCCAATATTGGGGTGGAGGCGGGTTGTTTGTTTGTTTGGTACCAGAATCTATGTTATTAGGGTTATATCATGCCATGGTATTCCAAGGGTAATGGGATAAATTGTGGGTGTTTTTATAGTTGAGTTTTTTTGTTTTATGATTGGTTTTTTATTTTTTATTTAATTAATGTATATTTTAAAAGGAATATAAGAATGAATGATCTAGTTAAAAAGAGTTATGTAAGTGTTGTGGTATTTGGCTAAAGAAGAGTATGAGGTAATTGGCTTCTATGAAGAGAATTGGAAGATAGTATGAGGTAATTGGTTTGTATGAAAAGAATTGGAAGATAATTTTTTAGTCTTTCTGGTTAGTGTTGGTTGTGATATATAAAAGGGTTTTGTTATTATATGTATTATTGGTCTTATACACCAATGTAGTGTGGCTTGGCCATGACCCTAAAATTGAATAATAATTATTATTATTTGTATTTAGATCATCCACTTCCATTTTGGGAGGGTTTAAACCAATTTGTCTTTAGTTCTAATTGTTAGTTGTTGTGAGTGGTAGATAATTTATGATAGTCAAGTTGCTATTATGGAGAGAAAAGAGTAGGAAAGGTAGGAAGTTTAGGATGTTAATATGAGTTGTGGAGTTAGGTTAGGAAAGCCTTGAAGATATTAATATGAGTTGTGGAGTTAAGTGAGGAAAGTCCTAAGCATGTAAGAACTTGTTGGTTAGATAAAAATAGGGGAAACACTTCCACAAAGATTATAGATGGTAAGCTATTGAATTGGGTTGAAAAACCACATCAAATATCTAAAAAATTTGAAGCTCTATTAACCAAGAAAAAAACTCAATCAAAATGCTACCATTAAAAATAAGTTGAATGCTACAAAAGATAAACTAAATAATTCATAGTCTTGCTTGTAAATTCATACCTAACAAAGTAAAATGGATTCAGAGATAAATATTAGTAAAAAAATATTGACCAAATTTTTTTCATTACTAACGGTCCATAAACTTGGAAGAGATTTGAAATAAAATGTTCAATATCATCATTTAATATTTTTGGATATTAATTTTTTTTCTTATTTTTATAAATTAGAATATATCACTTTAGATTTATTTTAATTTTGGATCTCTTTTAATTATTAATTTTATATACATGTCTCTAAATACTTGAACCCACACTACTTGAGACACAAATAGTGAACCATACTACTTCACCTAAATTCCTTTAATGATAATTATAATTATTAATTACATTATTTTACTTTTATTATAATTGAGGTTTTTCCACATAAAATTTAGAGTATATAACTTTACACCATAAATAACTTAATAAAACATTAAGAGTGTCCATTTTCGCTCTAAACACATAAACATACTTAATTTAATTATAATTATTTAAAATATTATGGTTATATTTAAATATTTATATTTATTATAGACTTTAATTATTTTAAAAAATAATTTTTTTCAATAATCTATTTATATAAAAATATATGTATTTTAAATACAAATAATAATATTTTATTAAAATAAAGTTGTAAAAATAATTAACAAGTATATAATAGAAAAAATATATGATTGTAATGAAAATTTTTTTTTTATATTTTAAAATTCTAAAAATATTATTAAACACTTATTTTGATATTTTTACCTAGTATTATTAACCATATATTGTATTAAATCCCTACAATATAATTTTGTTGGATATAATTATTAACATTCACGCACTCAACGTGGGAGGTTCGCTGGCCACAAAACTCCAACGTCCGAAAAGCAGCCGCAAGCTGACTTGGTCGGCCGAGAAAGCAAGAAATTCTCACCTCTGATTTACCATTATTTCACGAAAAAAACAGAGTTGTTTTTAGTGTGATGTTTTGGATTTTTGGGAATTTCTCAGAAAAATATTTAATTAAAATTTTATTTTTGTTATTTAAACCGAATTGATTACTGCTTTAGAAATAATGTTTAATTTTAGTTTTTGTTTGAAATGTGGTTATATGATTTTTTATTTTGAAATTGTATTTTATTTTTTTTATTTATATATATATAAAAACATTTTAAACATATATTCAATTATTCAAAATTTTAGTTTTAATATTTTGAATTAAATTTTAAATAAAATAAATATTTTTCTAAAATAAATTTAAAATAAATCAAAAAATTCAAAACATTTTTCAACTCAAACTCTAGTTTATATTCAAATTATGAAGGGATATTAGGGATAACATGCATCTGTAAGGTCAATGATTACACAACCATTCAAATTACAAATTTCACAATTATTTTTAATATATCTGATGTAACATCCCCATTTAGTGTGGATTTTATTTTACATTTTTTTTTATTATAGAAAAACTTGGTAAATGTTGGGCTAAGGTAAAAGCCAAGTGAAACATTGTATATATATAAATTTTTGAGTTAATATCTTTTTTTTAAATAGCAATTGTGGATAATTATGGGATTTACCGAAACAATTTTCAAATGGTAATTTCTGTTCGGTTATAGAAGGTTATAGACATTTATTCTTTGTTCCCTCGAAAGAAAAGAAAAGAAAATAAAAAGACACTATATAAGTGTGTTATTAGTGGAGAGAGAGGAAAATTAGAAAAGAAGAGCAACTGGGAAGGGTTGGGTAGGACATTGTTGAGCTGGACTATGAGCTAGTGGAACCCTGATTAGTATTGTGAGTTTGAAAATAAATTTAGTTGGATTGTGGTCCTGATGCCAGAAGAACCAGAGTACTAGGGGGAGAGTATTGGGCATAATAGTGATACTCAAGGTTGGGTGAAGAGATCTTTTTCGGGAAGAAATTCTCCTACCACAATACTTTCTTAAGAAGAATTTACCTTTTGTTGTTGTAAATGGTTTGGTATATTCCTTTACAATTGAATAGTAATGGAAGGAAGACAATGTTTCTGTTTAATATAAGGTTGTGTGAAATGACTGTTGATTAAAGTATAATGTGTGTTACTAGAAAGTATTGTAGATAACAGTGAAATAAGTTATGATAATACGACTTGCTAGACGATAGAATTAAATAGCGCATAAAAGATAAGGTAGTGCAAGTCGTGATTCTTTACTTTAAGTACATACGGGTTCGAGAGGTAAGAGCATTTAGTGGCAAACCTGAACTAGTGAGACACTATATGGATTTATTGAGAATGGTATGTATGCCTAGCCAACCTGTGTGTCATGTATAGGGTAACCCCATTCATACAATGGAAATACTGGAAAGGAAAACTTGTAAGGTGCTATGAAAAAACCTATGGGAAGAGAATGGTAACTAACCATGGGTAGTTAGTTGGAAACGCTGTGAGATAATGAAGAAAAATAAACTTGAAGAAAGAAAATACAGAAAAGTAGCAAACTGTAACATGCATCATGATTCTCGGTCCCAAGAAATATTTTAGACTGTCAAACAAGATTTTATCTATGTAATTCATTTTCTTCTCAAATATGTAGCCAGGAGCCCAGCGACAACCAATTTAGTTTTGGTCGACTGACGGGGGTGGTCAACCAATTAAGTTGAAAATAATTAATATTATTTTGTATTAATGGAGAAATGGTTACACAAGTTGTAACGTATCTCCTTAGTTTAAGATTTGTTCCTAGAGTTTAGGAGTTTCGTTGCAACTTCCCGATGTACTTAATGATGTAATTACTCATTTGATGGATGTAGAGTGTACGAAGAGAGTTCTCTTTATTTTGAGTGCAGTCTCTAGGTGCAGTACTCACATGTGCGCTGCAACTCCTTCTTTTTCAATTCAAGTCTCATTTTTATCTTGGTATCAGAGCACAGAGTAGGGACAACCTTAATTTTTTTTTAGGATGCATCATTGATTACAGAACTGCAGTGGCAGTAATGTATATAGAAGCATTCGTAGAATCAGGTGGACTACAGTAACACCTGAAGCACAGGTCTTAGATGATTGATCATCTCTAAGCGGAAGAAGGGTTGGCGCGGTTTCGTCGCGAACAGTCGCGCCATTTTTGAGTGGAAAGAAGGGTTGGCACAGTTTATTAAGTTTTGAAAGTGATAGTCGCGCCAGCGCACCAGAAATTGCTATTGGCGTGAAATTGAGAGTGATAATCGCGCCAATTTCGTAAGGCGCATCGATTTTTTTTTGGCGCAGATCTTTCACCATCAAGGAGTGCCAGCCTCTTTCTCTTTGGAAAATCTGCAATTTTTTACGGATCGGCCTTGCCCGGTGGTGGCACTTTGAAATTTCAGATCTGCTTGGTGGCAACAAATCGGATTTGCCCGGTGGTGGCACATTGGAGTTCCTGATCTGTTCGATGGCAGCAGATCGGATTTGCCTGGTGGTGGCGCATTGGAGTTCCTGATCTGTTCAGTGGCAACAGATTGGATTTGCCCGGTGGTGGCGCATTGGAGTTCCTGATCTGTTTGGTGGCAGCAGATCGAACTTACCCGGTGGTGGCTCATTGAAGGTACAATTTTTTTTCTCAGCAAAACGGAGGTTCGGATCTGGTATGTGGTGATTTTTTTTTTAGTGTGTCCTGAAAGTGTTCAGTTGGATAGACTTATTCATCAGAGGATCAAAAATTTTATCATTCCAATATGAATAACAGTATAGAATCGTATCTCCACGAGTCTGGCAAACTCGATGGATCGAATTTCTCCAATTGGAAATTCAAGATGCAGACTTTACTTGAAAGTGCAAATGCATGGTCGATCATTATAGGAAATGAGCTGAGACTAGGATTAGTGGCACAAGAACAATATTGGGATAAAAGGGAGACAAAAGCAAAGGTCATATTGAAGATGTCCGTCAAGGACAATGTTATCCCACATATTAGAGACTGTAAATCGGCCATTGACATTTGGACGACGATCAAAAACCTATACCAAACACAGAATACAAACCGTGTCTTGTCACTCAAAGGCAAGCTGTTTGCATTAAAGATGGAGGAGAATGAGTCCACTGCTGGATTCATTGCTAGAGTCAAAGACCTAAAGGACATATTGGGAGATATCGGAGAGAAAGTTTCCAATTCAGGTCTGGTCACGATCACGTTGAACAGAATGACTGACGAATACTAGATGTTTATCACAAGGCTAGCAGCAAGGGAGAAAGCCCCTGCATTTGAAGAGCTGACAGGGATTCTGCTACAGGAAGAAGAGCGACGACAAAATCTGTAATCACGGAGCAATGACCTTGCTCTGATGGTAAAAAGGAGACAGTATAGAGGGAAACAACATCAACAACCACAGTAGTAGCAGCAGAAAGGAGCCAAAACATTTCAGAAGAGACCATTTAAAGGTATGTCTGCTAATAATTTTCCCAGCAAGAAATGTTTTTACTGTGGAAAACCTGGTCATCAGATTAAAGATTGTTATAAGAGGCAGGCAAACGAAGGAAGAAACAAACAGAGAAAACATAAGGGTTACTTTGTTGAGGAAGAAGAGGACCATAGCCACGAACTTCGACTATTTATAGTCGATTGTGCTCTTTTAGCTTCAAAGGGAGATGAGGACGACATATGGTATGTCGACTCTAGCGCATCCTCACATATGACTAGTAAGAAGGATTGGTTTGAATTTCTTGAAGAAACTTCATGTGGGTCGAAAATCTATTTAGGAGATGATACTGGATATGAGATCAAAGGATATGGTTACATTCCTGTAAAGTTACCAAGCGGTGACATTAGACATCTTAAAAATGTATTGTATGTTCCAGGAATTAAGAAAAAATTGGTCTCTGTCTCAATGATTACTAATCAAGACTTGCAAGTTCAATTCTTTAAGACTAACTATGTCATTAAAGATAGCCAGATGGAAACAGTTGCAACAGGAGTGCGCGTGGGGAATTTTTACAGACTAGATGTGAAAAGTATGCCACAGAAAGCAATGGTTGCAGCTGGATCGACAGCCGAAGATCTCTGGCATCAGAGATTCGGCCGTCTTAATCTGCAAGACCTCATCCTACTTCAGAGAAAAGGTATGGTTGATGGACTCCCTGTTTTCCATAATGTTAAGTTGGATTGTGATGGATGTGCATTAGGGAAAATGCATAGAGAAGAGTTCCCTTTGCATGTTAATAGAAAGGAAAGAGATATTTAGAACTGGTGCATACAGACATCTGCGGACCTATGCAAACTAGGTCATTAGGAGGAGCATATTACTTTCTCTTATTTATAGATGATCGCACTAGATTTTCATGGATATACTTTCTGAGTAAAAAGAGTCAAGCCTTTCAGTATTTTAAAGAGTTTAAATCCATGGTAGAAAATCAGATAGGAAAAAGGATAAAAATTCTCCGCTCGGATCAAGGGGGAGAATACAGGTTGGGAGAGTTCGTGAATTTCTGCAAGCATCATGGGATTGTGTAATAGTTTACAGTGCCCCACACTCCACAGAAGAATGGAGTGGCAGAGCGGAAGAACAAAACTCTTGTGGAGTGCGCAAGGAGCATGCTTCAAGGTAAGGGTCTATCAAATGGTCTTTGGGCAGAAGCTATTAACACTGCTGTGTATTTAAAGAATAGGAGTCCTACTAGATGTTTAGGCTTCAAAACCCCTTTTGAAGCATTGTTTGGATTCAAACTAGCAGTGAGTCATTTAAGAATATTTGGGTCAAAAGCTTATGCTCATATACCTAAGGCAAAAAGGAAGAAGTTAGATCCCAAAGCCCTGAAATGTATATTTGTTGGATATGGCACTGAGTTCAAGGCATATAAGTTATTTAATCCTGTGACTCACAAGGTTTTTACAAGCAGAGATGTCATATTTCATGAACAGGTTGAAGAAGGAAAGGATGACTCTAACAGTGATTGGCACATTCCATTGCTAATGGAAGAAAACAGTGAGGAAGATGAAGAGCAGGAGCAGAAACATGAAGTAACAGGTAATGTAATCAAAGATGCAAGTCCAGAAAAGGCTGAAATAGACAGATTTGAAGTAAGTCCCCTACCAAGGAGATCAGGTAGGAAGACTCGATTATCTTCTAAATTGAAAGACTATGCATTAATGTCAAAGATTGTCAACATTGTAGAACTTGCAAATTATGAGGAAGCAAGTAAATCTGATGCATGGAGGGCTGCAATGTATGAGGAAATAGAATCAATAAACAGAAACCATACTTGGGATTTGGTTGAATTGCTTGAAGGTAAAACCCCCATAGGATGCAAATGGTTGTATAAACCAAAAATAAATGCAGATGGGAGTATAGAGAAACTTAAAGCTAGACTGGTAGCAAAGGGTTACTCACAACAAGAGGGAATAGATTTCGATGACACCTTTTCTCCTGTAGCCAAATTAAACACCATTAGAATGCTAATTTCCTTAGCAACAAAACACAAATGGCAGCGACACCAGCTAGATGTTAAGTCTGCATTTCTAAATGGTGACTTGAAGGAAGAAATTTATTTAGTACAGCCTGAAGGTTTTGTGAAAAAGGGGCAGGAACATCTTGTGTGTAAATTGAAAAAGGCACTTTATGGTTTAAAACAGGCACCCAGGTCGTGGTATGAGAAAATTGACTCATTTTTTGTACAGCATGGCTTTCATAGGAGCTTGAATGATCCAAGTCTGTGTACCAAGTTTAATAAACAAAGGCAAATTATTTTGATTTCTTTGTATGTAGATGATATAATCATAACAGGGAATGCTAACAATCTGATCAAAGAAATCAAACAGCAGATGTCACAAGTGTTTGAGATGAAATATCTCGGAAACCTTCATTATTGCTTGGGATTGGAGGTATGGAAAGATTCTGGACAAACTTTTCTTACTCAAGGGAAGTATGCCAGAAGCTTGCTGGAAAGGTTCAGAGTGGAGCAGTGCAGATCAGCAGCAATACCATTACAATAAAACTTAAAGTTGAGCAGTGACGACGATACTAAAGAGGTGGATGCCACCATGTACAAACAGCTAGTTGGCAGTTTGATATATCTAACTACAACTAGACCAAATTTGGCATACTCTATTAGTGTGTTGAGCCAGTTCATGTCAAAACCACTCGAAAGTCACTAGTTTGCAGCAAAAAGTGTGTTGAGGTATCTTAGTGGTACTAGTAATTATGGCATTTTGTACACTGACACTTCTGATGTTATTCTAGCAGGTTTTTCAGATTCTGATTGGGCAGGTAACTTGGATGATTGAAGATCTATCACAGGTTATGCATTCAGCATTGGATCCGGGGTCATAGCATGGAGCAGCAAAAAGCAAAGCACTGTAGCTCTATCTTCATGTGAAGCTGAGTACCGAGCATTGTGTGCAGCCACATGTGAAGTTATCTGGTTGAGAAGACTTCTCAACGATGCAGGAGAAGAGCATAAAGAATCAACTATTATCAAAACTGACAACCAGAGTACCATCAAGCTTGCATACAATCCAGTCTTTCATAAAAATACCAAGCATATTGATACTCAGGTTCATTTTGTTCGAGAGAAGCAACAACCAAAAGAGATATGTGTTGAATATTGTAAAACTTGTGATAATATGGTTGATATTTTTACTAAGCATCTTGGGCGTGTAATGTTTGAATTGTTTAGGGGGATGCTAGGAGTTCAGGATAATCCTTTCTCCATTAGGGGGGGAGTTGAAAATAATTAATATTATTTTGTATTAATGGAAAAATGGTTACACAAGTTGTAACGTATCTCCTTAGTTTAGAATTTGTTCCTAGAGTTTAGGATTTTCGTTGCAAGTTCTTGATGTACTTAATGATGTAATTACTCATTTGATGGATGTAGAGTGTACGAAGAGAGTTCTCTTTGTTTTGAGTGCAGTCTCTAGGTGCAGTACTCACCTGTGAGCTGCAACTCCTTCTTTTTCAATTCAAGTCTGATTTTTATCTTGTTGTTGTAAATGGTTTGGTATATTCCTTTACAATTGAATAGTAATGGAAGGAAGACAGTGTTTCTGTTTAATATAAGGTTGTGTGAAATGATTGTTGATTAAAGTATAATGTGTGTTACTGGAAAGTATTGTAGATAACAGTGAAATAAGTTATGGTAATACGACTAGCTAGAGGATAGAATTAAATAGCTCATAAAAGACAAGGTAGTGCGAGTCATGATTCTTTACTTTAAGTACATAGGGGTTCCAGAGGTAAGAGCATTTAGTGGCAAACCTGAACCAGTAAGACGCTATATGGATTTATTGAGAATGGTATGTATGCCTAGCCACCCTATGTGTCATGTGTAGGGTAATCCCATTCATACAATGGAAATACTGGAAAGGAAAACTTGTCAGGTGCTATGAAAAAACATATGGGAAGAGAATGGTAACTAACCATGGGTAGTTAGTTGGAAACGCTGTGAGATAATGAAGAAAAATAAACTTGAAAAAAGAAAATACAGAAAAGTAGCAAACTGTAACATGCATGATGATTCTCAGTCCCAAGAAATATTTTAGACGGTCAAACAAGATTTTATCTGTGTAATTCATTTTCTTCTCAAATATGTAGCCAGGAGCCTAGCGACAACCAATTTAGTTTTGGTCGACTGACAGGGATGGTCAGTAAACTTGAACCACATCGAGGTTGCAAGAAGCCTCTTCAAGAATCCCGAGCAAGGCAAGAAATTATTGTCGAACCAAATAGTCGCATGAAAAACTGAATACACCTATATTACACTAAATAAGAGAGCCATAAATAATATTCATGAACAAAGTACAAATAACCAGAGGAAACCAAATTTCATTCACAATTATCATTTGGAAAATTTAACACTGACAAGTGCACATCCACATATAACCAGATAAGTTGTGAAAACCCTCGTGAATACACATTCTTAAGTATCATTCAACAAGAAACTTACAATCTGTGTTCCCTGAGTAGGGTATTAAAACAAAAGAGAGATTAACAACTTTAAATACACTTTCGGTCCTAAAGAAGGAAATAAGTCATTCAGTGCAAAGCCAAAACATTATACAATTGACGGTTTCAAACCCTGGTCACTCGTCGATTCTTCATTTATAAAAAAATAAAAAATAGACTTTTCTTCATTAGAATTATCAATTAAGCTAGCCATTACCGACCTAAGGGTCGAGTTGTACACTATATGTTTATAAACTGGAACTAATCTAGAAACAACCTCCCAAAGTAAACCCAGAATTAGCAGAGACCCTGGAAGAATGAGAGGCAACAAGTTGAGAAATAACTCCTTGGCAGGGGTGATGGGTAATACGTGGAAAGGTCTACAAAGTCTGGGTTAGCAGAAAAGAAAAATAAATTAAACAAAAACCCTTGTTCAGTAGCATAAATTCAACAAAGCGTAAAGCTGCTAGAACAAAAACTCACATGAAACCACCATGCATAGCAAGCAAAGGCATGTCGCAACCTATAAAAGAAGGTTCGTGAAAAACCATAGTTTCAAACATAGGAGAAAAGTAAACCCTCAAGTACCAGGTAAACACTAAGAAATACTTGAAGTGTTTGGCACCTTACCCATATGACACCAACCACTGCACGCTTAGAGCAAATAAGAAAACCATGGGAATGAATACATAAATTAAACAAGTTAACCTGCTGGGAAAGTTAGAGGCAAAACTGACTATTAAAGAAACAGGATGAAAACCTCACCTGCAACATCAATCCATCTTGTAAACTAGAGGAGGAATTGTGAAGTTGTAGAGCCCTTACTCACAGAGGTCTCGCTGCAAATCACTGAGCCAGAGGCAAAGGGTAGGGAAAATCTATTACCCTAACCTCTTCCTTGAGTTTAACACCATTGGATGGAATCATGACCAAATCAACAGAGCCACTGTGACCACCTAGCCCTATAGCACCATCAAAGGTATGTTGACCAAGGTGATAGCGGGGAGAAGGTTCTCGATTCCCAATAGTCACCATGTGGTAGAGAGGAATAATGTATAATGAATTCACAGTAGGAGGTGTAACAACCAAGGTCCACAAGGGTCGATGCCTTGTGCGTAAGTGTTATATATATGTGTGTGCGCACGCGAATAAGTTATATATATATATATATATCCACTGAGGATTAAGTAATTTATAAGTACCGAGAGGTGACAAAGGGTTACAAGCGCTCATTCAAACATTACTCTCAAACCAACACCTAAATTTTCATGGAGACATAAATATGTAATTATTGATTGAATGAAATCATTTTATTGAAATACTTCCGATTAAGTGCGTTGACCAACAATCATTGGTAATGTACTCGTGTTTAACTGAGGATATAGTAAAAATAAAAATAAAAAATTATCTTCGTCCAATAGATGTGACAAGTGGTATAAGAGCTTAAGTTTCAACATTGTGGCTTGTTGGGAAACTATGGTAATAACAAATGTGTTAGTCATGCACAAATAGGATCAAGATGAGGAGGGGAGCAAGTCATACACTGCTAGTTAAACCAAACATTAAAGTTGGCCCTGTGTCGATTACTGAAACCAATCTTGGAATGTCGATCCAGCGGCGTGAAAAATCACGTAACACAAATGCAATGATGCTAGAGGTTGTCTAAGAGTTAAGAATGGAGATGGTTAATCTTAGGGCAGACAATGAAAAAGTTAATGAGAGAACAAGAAAGAATCATGAAGATTTTGTGAAAATTTCTGAATCTAACACATCAGAAACCCCTACTGCAATTACTAGTTTACAATCTCATACTTGTTTTTTACATTAACAAGTGATTTAATTGCATAAATATCGAAATAAACACTATGGCAGCATGCACAAATATACAGATCACGCACTGAAATAAACTCAAACAATAACACAAGGGACACCATTATTTTTGGACAATTGCCCCCGAAAAAACTCAATTCAGGAAAATCGGTGCAGCATATAGAAGGTGTGTATTATTAAGCAGATTCTTGAATACAATTAGGGTGCTAAATGCAACGCACCCAACAGAGATATCCTCGGCAGTAGTACCTTTATCTAGAGAGATATTCTGACAAATCAACAAACCAATGATCAAACCCCATAGCCACTCTGATTGTTCCCTACGCTGGACAGTGAAAGTTGCTCTAAGCACTGCTCTATTGTTCCCTATGCTGGACAGTGAAAATTGCTCCAAGCACTGCTCTGGAACTGGGTCACTCCTCCAGTATTTGCGTCACCTCTCTTGGCTTAGAATTTGCTAATCTACTCCCAAAAAATCTCCTCAACATTGCCTTTGATGTTGAAATTTTATCGTCAAAGACTCTTCGAGGTTGCTAATCTGCTCCGAATCTGCCCCCACGGAATCTCCTCAACATTGCTTTTGATGTTGCAGTTTTATCGCCCACGACCCTTCGACGTTGAGTAGATTAAAACATACGTAAGTGCCATCAGACGTGGATGACGAGGAATCTATCAGCTACAAGGCATCGTTCAATCATGCAGAGGTGGCTGGAAAAGTAAACGTCGGGTGCATTCTGTATCGTGCATTTATGTAATAGTATATATAATTTGTGTATAGTGGTTTTTAGTTAATATTATTATTGTAGGGCCACCAACTTTTTACATTTATGTTACTTTGGTCACAATGGAAGCACGTACGTACGAATAATAGTCAGGGTGTGTTGGACACGCTACGTGTCCATGGCAACACCATATAAATGATATGGAAGTTGGGTGAAACATTTAGCCACGTGACAGGGTGTGGCATTGTATTTACTTGGGTTTAATTTAAATAGGTTTTATCATAAAACTTGGGCAATATAATTTTAAATAACGTTGTGATTTTTGTTGTAATTTGCCTCCTTTATCTAATACAGACAACATAGAAGACCTATATCATAATTTTACTACAACCCTCTCATATTCTATTAAAAAGTTCTCAATTGAAGTCTCAAATAATAAAAGAAATAGCAAAACCAATCCTTGGTATGACAAAGATTGTAAAAATGCGAGGAGAGCAATTAAGGAAGTTGTTGATGATTCTCTTAAAATGGACAAGATAAGAGTATACAAAGCCCTAATTAAAAGGAAAAAGAGGCAGTACATTCGTCAAAGACAGGAGAATCTCTTACACCTCTCTAAGGTGGCTCCTAAGAAATTTTGGAGGCAGATTCTGACTAGGAAGACTAAGGATAATAATAAAATTGCTCTTCACGATTGGAATTCTTATCTTAAAAAGCTTTATGAATCTCCTAATGTCATGGATAATTTGGAAACCCTGCTCACAACGAAATAAGTCTTCTCTTTAGAAGACATTAAGTTTGGGGTAATCGCCTCGCGAATGGGAAAGCTAAGGACATTGAAGGTTACCAGGCAGAAATCTTAAAAATTGGAGGCCCTGTCCTCATCCCCCACATCCACAAGCTTTTCAATCAAGTTGTTAAGCAAGGGTTCCCTAAACCTTGGACTGAGAGCCTCATTATCCCTATTTTTAAAAGTGGAGATACAAATAACCCCTCTAATTATCGAACAATTATGATCAGCCCTCTCTTAGCCAAATTATATGGTAGTATTCTGGAAAAAAAAGTTAAGCATATGGCTTGAAAGTGAAGGGAAG
>APFE030221992.1:30976-42525 GCA_000404065.3 Pinus taeda
TTTTTATTTTTTATTTGATTAATTTATATTTTAAAAATATTAGAAGAATGAATTTTTCTTTTTTATTTTTTTTATTTTTTATTTGATTAATTTATATTTTAAAAATATTAGAAGAATGAATGATCTAGTTAAAAAAAGGTATATAAGTGTTAGTGGTAATTTGGCTAAAAAAGAGTATGAGGTAATTGGCTTCTATGAAGAGAATTGGAAGATAATTTTTTTGTCTTTCTGGTTAGTGTTTGTTGTGATATATAAAGGGTTTTGTTATTATATGTATCATTTGGTTTGATACACAAATGTAGTGTCTGACTTGGCGGTGATCTTAAAATTGGATAATAATTATTATTATTTGTATTTAAATCATCCACTTCCATTTTGGGAGGGTTTAAATCAATTTGTCTTTAGTTCTAATTATTAGTTGTTGTGAGTGGTAGATAATTTATGATAGTAAAGTTGCTATTATGGAGAGAAAAGAGTAGGAAAGGTATGAAGTTTAGGATGCTAATATGAGTTGTGGAGTTAAGTTAGGAAGGCCTTGAAGATATTAATATGACTTGTGGAGTAAAGTGAGGAAAGCCCTCAACATGTAAGATCTTGTTGGTTAGACAAAAATAGGGGAAACACTTCCACAAAAACTATAGATGGTAAGCTATCTAATTGGGTTGAAAAAACACATCAAATATCTAAAAAAAAATTGAAGCTCTATTAACCAAGAAAAAAACTCATAATCAAAATGCTACCATTAAAAATGAACTAAAAATAAGTTGTGCTACAAAAGAGAAACTAAATAATTAGTAGTCTTGCTTGTAAATTCATACCTAACAAAGTAAAAATATTGACCAAATTTTTTTCATTACTTAAATTACTAATGGTCCATAAACTTGGAAGAGATTTGAAATAAAATATTCAATATCTTCATTTAATATTTTTGGATATTGATTTTTTTTTTCTTATTTTTATAAATTATAATATATCACTTTAGATTTATTTTAATTTTGGATCTCTTTTAATTATTAATTTTATATACATGTTTCTAGAGACTTGAACCCACACCACTTAAGACACAAATAGTGAACCATACCACTTCAACTAAGTTCCTTTGATGATAATTATAATTATTAATTACATTATTTTACTTTTACTATGGTTAGGTTTTTCCCCATAAAAGTTGGAGTCCATTTACACCATAAAATAACTTAATAAAACATGGCATAGTATCACATGCTACTCTACTCTACTCTACTCTACACCGATAGATATACTTAATTTAATTTATAATTATTTAAGATATTATATTATACTTAAATATTTAATTTATTAAGAGTTTAAATCATTTTAGAAATATAAAATCTTATTTTAATAATTTATTTATATAAAAAATATATGTACTTTTAAAATATACAATTAATAATATTTTTATTAAAATAAGAGTTGTAAGAAATAATTCAAAATTATATAATAGAAAAACATATGATTGTAGTGAATATTTTTTTAGAATTTTAAAATTCTTAAAAAATATTATTAAAAATTATTTTGATATTTTTACCTTGTATTATTAACCATATATTGTACTATATCCATACCATATAATTTTGTTGGATATATTATTAACACTCGCGTACTCAACGCGGGAGGTTCGCTGGCCACAAAACTCCAACGTCCGAAAAGCAGCCGCAAGCTGACTTGGTCGGCCGAAAAAGCAAAAGGATAGGCAGGTGAGTTGGGTGGTTTTTGAAAAGCTAACTCCTACCAATCACTGCGGCTGCTTTCCTCACCCGCCCTTTTCCCACGGGGCGTTTATAACCTCCCAACTTCATCACTAAAAGCCAGACAGTCTGCGCAATTCAAAAATACATTCTTCTGTGTATTGAATTGGGAGGTAATGAGAATCGAATTAGAGATGGGGAGAGCCCAGGAAGAGGGCTCGATGACTTTGCATCATAAATTGTTTTCAATGGCTGCGGCATCCATGTGATTAATGAAACTGGAGACCTGTGCCGAAAATTCATCTCAGAGCATAGCATTGCTGGTGGTGGTCCTGGCGTTCAGAACATATTTAGTCCTCGGAAAAACGTTTTTTATATTTAATGTTAAGTATCCCTCTACCATTCCTGCAGGGAGCTGTACATTAGCTGGAAAGTAGATACTTACTCTTCTAAATTTGATCCCACATTAATAGCAACTGAGTTGATTCGGCTACGGATATGATTTCTTGATCTCCCATATAGCTTGGATTCTCGTTCGAGGATTTTTCAACTTAATTATGGTTTATATTAAAAATTTTATACGAGGGATGCATTAACATGTATCTATATGGTCATCTTGTAGGGATTGCAACACTTTCAAAAATTTTGGTTTGCATCTAATTTCAATTTTTTTTTAGTTTTTTCTTGATGATTGCAAACACTTGGGCTCATCTCATGAGCTTTTATCGAGTCTTCACAGCTTCTTTGCTTGACCGATCACCGGTCGTCTTTTAGCATGTCGGTTGCAGTGTCATGCTTGCGGTCTTGTTTTAGCCATGTTGAAAGTTTGTCTTTTTGTGTACGAGTTGTGTTTGCTACGTAAACATTTGTCGCACTCACACACAAAGTTGTCAACAATGTCGTCCAAATGTCGTCACAGTCGTTCATTGGTCTATCTCAAGTGTCGCACTTATCACTCTCACCTTTTAGTCAATCACACTGAGCATATGTTGTCTTGTGGTTTGAGGTGTCTTGTCGTCAAGTCATGTTGAGTGTGTATGCAAGGTCATGTATACACAAGTTCACTCGCTTAAACACTTAACCATTTTTCCAAAGATCTGTCGACCGGACCACTCTCCATCAGCTGGACCTCCATTGAGCTACACTGCGCAGTCTCATCCCTCAGTGACCAAGCATTGTTGCCTAGAACTGCACAGAGCTTGAGGTTACCCTCCAGAGAGTCTGCATTGCGCAATTCTAGAATCAACCTGACTCATTGTCACCCAAAACAATGCAGAAGTTGCCCAAGGAGCCATCTCAGTCTGTGCTTCCCGCAAGCTTGTCCATTAAGCCTCTTGCTGGTCAACCGAAGAATTTGACTTGAGCAGTGACCCAGGGTTGCACTCATCTCCAAAATTGCGCAGTAGTTGTCCAGCCAGCCTGCATTGCCTGAAGAAACTGCGCAAACATGAGTGACAAACACTCGCTGCGTGTCACTGCACTGTCCCGAGAAATTGCACAGTTTTGCCAGGCAGTTCCCCTGCTGGCCTACTCTCCACTCCTCCTGAAAATTGCGCAGTTTTCATTGACAATCCACTTGCTGGCCGACACCTTGCTTAGCCCGGAAACTACGTAGTCATGTCCTGCTTGACTGCCTCCCAAAACTGCGAAGTTCTGACCAGCAATGTCATGCCCCTACACCTGCGGTAGTCTTTCAACTGCTTATAGTGAGGTGCGGTACTACCAATCATTTTCTTTTCACCAATACTTACGATTGTAGACTATGCTTAACATTCCATATTTAGTTTTATTTTTCGTTACCAAGTATTATTTCTTTATCCTTTATACAAGTGAAAGGCCATAACATTCACATAAACAACATTATACAAGAGAAATGCACAACAGTATAAAGGGAGGGGCAACTCCCTGCAATATGAGTCTGCCCGTATCAATATATTATACAATCTTCACTTTTACAAAGTACAAGTTAAATCTTGGGAAACCCCAAATTTACACTTAGCCAATTTTCAACTTCGGCAAACTCGATTGCCCAGCTCGTCGGCACCTCCACACGGTCGTCGCACGACTCACCAACCCTTCGTTTACCTCGTCGCACGATCGTGTTGTTTGTCCAACTTGGGCGTGCCTCATCGTAACCAAGTCGCCACACACGGGTGCCTCCACACGAGTCACACCTTTGTTCACAATCTCAACACTTCACCAAAAGTCACATCGTGCACACTTGCACGACGGGCGGGCGCTCACCCGAGTCACCCAAGAACCCCTGCCAAGTCGTCGCACAAACCGGGCGCCCACGCCTTCGTTTCACCGTCGGGCACTCCTTTGCACAATCCGGGTGCCACACACCCGTGCACGCCCTTCTCTTCGTTCGTTGGGCGACTCCTGCCTGCGTCCTCACCCAAAACCAAGACAACGCGTTTTCCTTCGTGTAGCCTCGCCCAAGGTTGGGTGCATCACCTTATGCAACCTCCTTCTATTGCTACGGCTATCCTTGTCCACGCACTTCTTCTTTGTTGGATGAGCGAAGTTGCTTGTTGAGGGATGGTTCAAATGAGCCATCGCATGACTAACTTATACGCTGTCCACGGTTATGCCATTCCCTTCGCCGACTCGTTTAACTTATCAACCAACGCATTTGTCCATGCTTGTGGCTTGGTCGGCCCGTTGACCAACGCGCTCAACCATCACTTCCAACCGTCGACTTTACTCCATGAACGCCCACGCTCAACCATCGTATAAACATACGTGACTGCTCGCGCTTTTGCATTATTCTTCTAAGTCGTTTGTGCGTTCTCCATCGCACTTCGCACCGACGGTGAGTTCTCGGACTGCAGGTCCTTACATCCTCCTCCACCTGAAGTTGTTGTCGTCCTCGATAACATGCCATCTTGGTAGCCATCCACCAAGATCATCAATATCTGTTTCATCCATGATGTCAAGTCCTCCACACACTGCAAACATCCCTGCAACATATGTAGAACCACTGTCTCCATCATGTCTCGTCCCGGCAACCATCTGTCACCAAGATCACCATACCAAGGTATACACCCCATCGGTATGTTATACATCAGAAATCATCTTAATCCATGACCATCGACCACCCTGTCACAATCTCCACATGCTGCTCTCCATCGTGGAAGGCTGGCCCCTCCATCTCAAGCTACATGCTTCCTACAACCTCTCGTGTCGACCTCATCATGTGTCATCCTCGTGTGAACTGCTGCCATGATACTACAACATAATGCTAACACATCTCTGCACATTGAGCTCCCCCATGTCTGAACTAGTTGGGTAGCTAATCCAATTATTACGCTCAAACCATGAGAATGCACATCCTCATGCCTCCATCAGTTGTTTCTCAGAACATCCTATCACATCCTCAACTTGATCAAGAATCCATTTCCATATAAGTGTAAGCCATGCTCAGGTCCATGAAGTAGTTCTCATTTCATCTGTAACATGTTGTCCATGATGTCTGGTACTAATGTACTGCATGAAATCAGCCACATCTACCCCAACATCATCATCCATCTGTAAAACATCCATCTCCTCAAAGTGAAGAGATCATCTCATCAAACTCCGACTCTCGATGTGCCACATCCAGGTCCATGAAGCCATCTCCATCATATATGTATGTTCCATCCCTCAAGTCTGCCATAGAAACAAGTATACACCTGTCTCATCTATCCATGTGCTGCCCATGATCATAGATCAATCATCTCCCATGTGTCAAAAGTGGTTAAGTCTCGGCTCAACCCATGCCCAAGTGTTACCACCAAGGCATCATCATCGTTGTAACTCCATCACTCCAAAGTGTCTCATATCGATCCTCCACATCAAGTCACTCTTTCAAGCCATTCCCATACATGTACTCGAAAGTATGCACCCCATCCTGCATCAAAGTCTCTGACCTCAGCTCCTCAAAGCATCAGATCCTCCAAGTCCACCATATATGAAGTCCTTAAAAGTCACAACCTCATGTCATCATGAGCTGCATGAGTCATCTCCAACCAACATCTCAGCAAGCATACAAGTCTCGGCCCAAAGGTCTCTGCAAGATGCCTCAGCTCTCCATGTAGTAGGAATGCTCCATAGTCTGCTCACAAATCCATCCAAGTCCATGGCCTTGTTGTACAAGAGTGCACAAACTCTCCATCGGCTCATAAGTAAAACATCTCCATGTTATATCAGCAAATCCATCTGCACAACATCCCTGTCTTGGCACTCCTCATTGGATGCCCATAAGTGACACCTCTACAAGTGCTCCTGCATAATGTCCCTGCATCAGACTGCCATGCTCCATGTCTCCAACCTGATGTCCATGAATAAGTTTCCCATGTAGTCCAACCAAGTAGACCCATCACAACAATCGGTCATCCTCATCCAAGTCTGCAATCTTCGATCTAGTGAACTCGGTCACCCAACCATATCATCATCATCATATCATGAGTTTCTTCCATCATAGCTCCCCCACTAAAGGTTCCACCAAGACTATCTCTTGGTCTCAGCCATGAGAAGTCCACCCAAGTATCATCATACCCAAGTGTGTGCCCTTCTCCAATATGTCCATGAGTCATGCCGGGCACTTATCCAATTCTCCATGTGGCTAAAGCATGACCCAATCCTCCAAAATGATCATTGTGTTCCTCCCTTGTCACAGACCTTTGTACCTTCTACCATAAGGTCACAAACAACCCCAACAAGTCCTGCAACAGTCAATAATCCTTGCTTCTCCATACAAGGTCTCATCATAGACATCCATGGTAAGATGCTCCCTAGCATCGACAAACTGATTATTCTCTTCTCTGCATACGGTTCATCTCCCAAATGCTCAAGTGAAACACAAGTATCAATAGTACTTACATCATCGTCATGAGGTTCCTCCATGTGAGTATCCCCATCCATCCATGTCTGCAAACTGTACGATCCTGGTCCAACTTGATCAACCTCAAGTTCATCCTCCATCGTTGTCACATCTGCAACATCCTCAATCATCACATCTTCCTCTTCCTTGTCGGCACAATCTGCAACTCCATCCTGCTCCATTGTCCAACCAAGTTGAAGAAGTTCGTCTTCAACATTCTTTTCCAAGACTTCAAGTTTCTCTCGAATTCGGGGATTCTCTTCTTTCATCCGCTTCAACCTTTATAAGGTAAGCAAGAGCTTCCCTTCACATTCTTCCAAACCTGCCATGCCTTTTCGTTCAGCTTGGTCCAAGCACTAAGCTTCACCTCTGCTAAATTTGTTTCACCATTCACCTGAATCACACTGATATTCCACCTGTCACCTGCAACACTTGAACTCCCTTTCAAGTCTTCGGTCTTTGTAGAATCAACTCCTTGATTTAGTTCACCAGCTCTGATACCAACTGTCACGATAGTGCAGTGGGATCAGCTCTTCATCGTCAACCTGGTCATCAGCTTGCTCTGATACCAACTGTCACGAAGTGACAGTGGGATCAGCTTCGTCCGCAAATCCCCTCTGCACTTCACCAGCTTTGATACCAACTGTCACGCCCCTACACCTGCAGTAGTCTTTCAACCGCTTATAGTGAGGTGTGGCACTACCAATCATTTCCTTTTCACCAATACTTACGATTGTAGACTACGCCTAACCTTCCATACTTAGTTTTATTTTCGTTACCAAGTATTATTTCTTTATCCTTTATACAAGTGAAAGCCCATAACATTCACATAAACAACATTATACAAGAGAAATGCACAACAGTATAAAGGGAGGGGCAACTCCCTGCAATATGAGTCTGCCGGTATCAATATATTATATAGTCTTCACTTTTACAAAGTACAAGT
This sequence comes from Pinus taeda, assembly GCA_000404065.3. Classification (NCBI taxonomy): domain Eukaryota; kingdom Viridiplantae; phylum Streptophyta; class Pinopsida; order Pinales; family Pinaceae; genus Pinus; species Pinus taeda. Next base: position 38,493 of record APFE030221992.1, read on the forward strand.
TAAATCTTGGGAAACTCCAAATTTACACTTAGCCAATTTTCAACTTCAGCAAACTTGGTTGCCTAGCTCGTCGGCACCTCCGCACGACTCACCAACCCTTCGTTTACCTCGTCACATGATCGTGTTGTTTGCCCAACTTGGGCGCACCTCGTCGTAACCAAGTCGCCACACACGAGCGCCTCCGCACAAGTCACACCTCCATTCACAATCTCAACACTTCACCAAAAGTCACACCGTGCACACTTGCATGACGGGCAAGCGCTCACCTGAGTCACCCAAGAACCTGTGCCAAGTCTTTGCACAAACCGGGCACCCACGCCTTCATTTCATCGTCGGGCACTCCTTCACACAATCCAGGCACCACACACCCATGCACGCCCTTCTCTTCGTTCGGTGGGTGACCCCTGCCCACACCCTCACCCAAAACGAAGACAGTACATTTTCCTTTGTGTAGCCTCGCCCACGGTTGGGCGCATCACCTTATGCGACCTCCTTCTATTGCTGCGACTATCCTTGTCCATGCACTTCTTCTTTGTTGGATGAGCGAAGTTGCTTGTTGAGCAATGGTTCAAATGAGCCATCGCATGACTAACTTATACGTTGTCCACGGTTATGCCATTCCCTTGGCCGACCCATTTAACTTATCAACCAACGCGTTTGTCCATGCTTCTGGCGTGGTTGTCCCATCGACCAACGCCCTCAACCATCATTACTTCCAACCGTCGACTTTACTCCATGAACGCCCACGCTCAACCATCGTATAAACATACATGACCGCTCACGCTTTCGCATTATTCTTCTAAGTCGTTCGTGCGTTCTCCATCACACTTCGCACAGGCGGTGAGTTCTCGAACCGCAGGTCCTTACAAGCAGGCTCCTACAGCGATCCCTGCCTCCTCTAGAAAACTGTGCAGTTTTCACTACCATTGCCTCCTGCTGCCTACGCTACCTTCCTCGGAAAAACAACACAATTCTTCCTCCCAGTTAAGCCATATCACATAGATGTCATTGCTGTCCTAGACTGCTCAAAGTAGCCTCTTAATGACCTATGCGCACTTTTTCCCAACAGTGCTCCGGAGCCTCGCATTCTGGCCTGAAATTTGCTTTGCATGGCTTCAGAGCCTTGTCATTTCTTCCAGTCACGTGCGCCCAAAAACGAAAGATGACGCATCATGTTAGATTAGGGGATTTATGGATTTGATGTTGTCTCGTCATGAGTGATTGCAGAAACATGTACATGAATGAGAAATGGCGCAACGATGAACGAGATGAACAAGGAGCACATGCTAGGAGACTTATTCATGGACAGATGAACACATGAAGAATACCAAGTACTCAGCGAAAGGGACACATCCACATGCAACATCAAGCGAACACCAAGACCATCAAAAACTCCGCACACATTGTCATGCGGAGGTGAAGCTATGATACACCAAGAGCACACTCATTACTCAGCATCACATCAGCTTGACATGGACACCACCATCAGCATGAACATACCAGCAGTGTCATGTCAAGTCATGTTATGAGTCGTCTCGGCCACATCACTCCTATGGGCCATACATGTTGTAATTAATGTAATGTAACGTGGAAGTCCAAAAGACCCACATATGAAGTTAAAGAGTCATGTTAGTTAAAGAGTCATGTAAGTCAAACAGCCATGAGGGAAGTCGAAAAGTCACAAAGGTCAAGTTCACCCTTGGCTATATATACCCTTCATTTGTACATGCAAAGAACTTTTCACCTTGGCTCCTCCCACATATCCTTGAGAGTTTGTATCTTTTCTTTGAGGAGCAAGCAATGGCTCAATCGCCCCACTACTGGGGTTAGTGATGTATGGTGTACAAATGTGTCTTGGAACTTTCTCTTAATTCGGAAGTCTGTTAACAAACTAGCGTGCTTTCACACATGTATTGTATTCATTTGTAAGACTATTCTTTGGACACTTGTAATGCATGTTGCTTTAACTTGTACTAAGATAGTTGAACTATTTCAGTTGTTTTAGTGCATACATTGTTGGAAATGTGTTGTATCAGTTGTTATTGTTGTCTCACCCGTGTGGACTATTCCGCTGGACACTAGACAAACTCATTCTTGTATACTTGTTATAATGTCGGCCGCACTCGTGTGGATTACTCTGTTGGGTGTTGTACATGCTATCTGTTCACTTTGTATTTGTGATTGTCGTATCCATGTGGACTACTCCACCATAAGTTGCGTAGATCCTACTGCATTGTGTGTCTCTACCTGAGTTGGGACTATTCCCTCTCTGCTTGAGACTCACTCTCACCCTCTCCCTCTACAGTGAAAGAACCTAGACACAAGTTACACTAAGCTCTCACCAGACACACGAACCTCGCTTTTTGAAGATTAAGTGAACCAGTCTCATGTGTTGACAAGCAAGAACTAAGGCATATCTTTAAGATAATGGCAACTGGGCCATCATACTAGATGGGACTCATACACCAATCAGTGTGAAGTCTAGTTGGGACTTCATACTAGGGAGATTCCCTGAATGTTGGTCGGTCTAGCACCATCAACATTTATGGCGCTAGAAGGAGGGTCGCTATTTGTTTATGGTTGAATTTCCTCTCAACCCCACTCATCAATCATCTGGTCAAGGCAGTGATTCATACTCCCTCTCACCAATGCGCAACTTTGAAGTTTGCCAATCCTCACCTCTGAGACGTGAACACGAAATTTCATATCAGCACCTCCACTTTGTGTTGGCATTACGGCATAGGTTTGATGTTATGGCTCTGGTGTTGTCCTTGATGGCAACTCATCTTGGTGACAGATCTCAGTTCAGGCACTCAGAAAGAAGAAAAAGGCATATACGCAGGTTCATCTAGACAAAGACGCGTATACACGCGTGTTATACGTTACAAAAGCGCGTATATGTTGGGGAACTTACTCTTGGTCCATGATAGTTAGTCCTTGGGATTTGAACCTATGGTTTTGGACCATGGCGTCTCGTCAGATGTGCTGATCCCTAGTTTTGGGTTCATGGTATTGACTGTTATGGTTTTGGACCATGGTATTGTGGAAGGCCTAAGACTATAAAAGAGGAAGGAGATCATGTGGCAAATGATCATCTGAATTATTATTGAATATGTGAAAAGTGGTAGATCTAAATGCTGGTAATTGGGTTATGGTGCAGATCTGGATCTGAATAAAGGAGGAACCTTAGCGAAAAGAAGAAGGATAAGTTCTATTGATAGGTCATAATCTTTAAGCTTGAATGATAGTATCTTTACATGATTTTGGTCTATTTTATGTGGCGCTTGCTTGATCTATAACACTGATAATCTGGGTTAATTAGTGTTTTTGAATATCTGGAAAAGTGAATAATCCTTTATAGATCTGTACGCAGGTTCAGTGAAGCGAAGGTGCGTATACACGCTAGTTCAGTGAATTAAAACAACATATACAGGGGTTGTTCCAAACACAGAAGCGTATGCACGCATGTTGCAGGTTATTGAAATAGCTCATATGCTTTAAGTTGTGATCTAGTTGCTTCTGTTTATTGTTGTTGTGTTCTAGGTTCAGTGTTTGGTGTGTGGTTTCTGGTACTGTGTTTTGGGTACAGCTGTCAGAGAAGTATCTACTTGATTCAGATCTAATTGGTGGAAAGGAGATTGGTTGATTCATGATGATTGATTGATGTTTATGGATCCAGTTTGAAAATTTATGAAACGTGGTCCCTGAAAAAAGAGAAGGTTGTAGCCTTCTGTAGGCCAACACCTACGTACTAGTATCTTGGCTAGTGCAAGAGCTAAAGGGGGTTGTAGCTCCCTTCTAGGAGAAGCTGGAGAACGAGAGAGGGTTGTAGTTCTCTGTAGGTTGCAGCCTGCGTACTGGTAAAGGACTGCACCAGTACATTGTAAAAGAAGTTTCTAATTTAAAAGAAGATAGAGACGAATTGCAGCAGGTGGTTTTCACCCACATTGGGTTTCCACCTTATATCTTGTGTTCTTGTGTGTGATTGTCTTTCTGCTCTTTTTTACTATTTCTGGTTACTGGTTATTTGATT
>APFE030221993.1:0-10707 GCA_000404065.3 Pinus taeda
ACTCAATTCAACTCTTTGTACAACTTGTTATCTAGTACATTGTAAGTGTGGTTGAAAAATGGGAAGTACAAAGTAGTTTATATTTATTAGTATAGATTTATTTTAAATATAATTTAATACGAGTCTAGAAAATTTAATTTCTTTACTTTCAAATTTTTGTATAAATTCATATTATTTAATATTTTATATTATTTGTTTTAAGTTTTATATTTTAATTGTTAAATTTTTATTTTAGAAAATATAAACAAAATTTGGAATTTCATAATAAATAGGTGAAAATACACATTATACTAAGCTATAAAATAAACCTCTCAACTCAACAAATTTATTAAACTATAAATAACTAAAAACAATATAAACAATATAGTAACTTTAACTTAAAATAAATATATTATCCAATAATAATCCTACATCTCTTATTAATTAAGCGATAGAATCGTAAATATTACTTTCATTAATGACTATCGTAAATGTTACTTGCAAAAGCACAAGGAGAAAGCAGTTAGGAATTCTGAAAAAGGAAGGACAGAGAGAACAAGTAGAAAGTCTCAAAACCAAACCTTTATACGTTATGTGCGAGTGGAAATTTTAAAGAAGCGGGTAGTTTATTTTAATTCTAATCTATTAAAAAAATATTATTTTACTTCTTTTTTAAACTAATGATATAATTTATCTTAATGTAATTTATATTTTTAAACATATGGGTAAATCTAACATTTATTCAAATATAAAATTAAACAAATCCTTTTAGATTTCAAACAAAAACTAAGTTACGAAAATTTAAAAAACAAAAAGAGTCAATCGTTAACGTGTTGATTTTATCATATAATTAGGTGTTTCAATTATTTTTTATACGCTGCCCATACAATTTCAATGACAGAACGACACGATTGGCCAACCTTGTCTTACCAAATATAATATTTAGAGGGTGACAATATACTTAAGAGTTGGGCCTTGTCTTGCCAAACATAATATTTAGACGGTGACAGTATACTCAATAGTTGGGCTTACACGTACCTAAAATTATATTCCCTGAGCAATCAGATATCTTTAGCGATAAATATACACTTCACCTTTTATTAAAAAGAGTTTGTCATGCATCTTTATCCGATAACATTACAGGGATAAATATGGTATGCCCAAGGCTAATAGACATTCCAGAAGGTAAAATATAAATAATGTATATATTAATTTTATTTTATTTTTAGAATTAAGTCATTTTTATTACTTAAAAGTAGATTTCTATAGTTTTATAAAAGTATCTAGAAATATCAAGGACTGCCCTAAGTCTTTTCCCAAAACACATCAATTTGATTTGATTATATAGTTTTAGCCCATCAAAACTACATGGGGCACATCAATCTGATTAGATTATATAGTTTTGGCCCATCAAAACTACATGTGAATGCCCCCCATGTAAAAGATAAACATAACCATTAACTCTCTTACATACCAATCTCATAGACACACAAAGAGGAAATATGCATATAAGCTTCAAAATTACCATTATACATGCCTTATCATCACAAGGGACAGCTCAACAAACGTAAAAACCAAAAAGAATATCACATCTCGCAAACCACAAACTAGACTCGAGATTACATACAAAATTAAGATTCAAGCCTTGCAAGGAACACATCACATCGAAGCTAGGACCTTTCATGCTTACCATCATGGAAATGAAAGATAAAGGAAATGGCCACATATTCATCATAGAAAAAACAAGAACCGCTATAAGGAGCCGTCCCGCAATGCTTTGTCCCATAGAGAAACACTAGCCATTATCAAAGGGAGAGATGGTTGTCGCAAACCTTGAACTAGAGTCTTGAGGGCCAGCCTTCTTCCCACCATCTTAATCACACTAAATGTGGCTCTCTATGTGAGTAAGGTGATAATCAAATTTGTTAAGAAAAAACTTCTTGTTCGTGAGCATTCTCTTGAAATCTTCAAGAGATGAGAAAATGTTATATTTTTTCACTTGTTTATAGCTCACCACTAGGCCTAGAAGTGCCTTCATCTGCCAACTTATAGACATTGAATTGAGATACTATTTTTTCATACCCCTGAAAGGGTCAAGGACACAACATCATATATGCTCCAAAAGTTCCCATTTTAATCTCTATTATCTGTCCACCCTTGCTAGTGTTTAAAGCTTTCGGATTTCTCTTGGAGTTTCTAGCAAGAGCACATTAAGAAAGGAGGCAACCGAGATGTGGGAAAAAAGGAGAGCCCCAAGTTACCCCTTATGGGCAATGATAGCACATCCCCACCTACTTCGCCTCCTCTCACAAGGTGCCATGGTTGTATTAGGGCCAAAGTCCCAACGGTTATGATGGGAGCCTCTACTTGCAAAACAACAGAACACCAACCCAAACCCAAAACTAACACATCCGAGATGCCAAAAGGCTAGATCATCATACTAGTTCCAAGAATGGAGCCTCAACTCAACACATGGCCTGGAAATTGAAATTGAAGGGGAAATTGACTCCACCACCAACTTTTCCCCAATAAGCATTGAATCCTAAAGCGACCCCTAGTATCTATATCAACCAAAAATCACACAAAGCACAAGCCACCCACTAATTTCAAGCACCAAATAATGTAGCCCCATCAACAAAACCAAGCCTTACTAAACACTAGAGGAATTCTACCTCCAGGATTCACAACCCCAATCTTCAAACAAAAATGGAAAAACCTCAACTCAGAGTTGAATACAAATTGACCCAAGTTCACAAATTAAGACAAACACTAGAGAGAAACTATGCCCCCAAACTTCAAAGCTATTAATTCTCATACCAAACCACCCTGAACTTCTAGATAAATAAATCACGGTGAATTTAAATTGCACCTCAGAATGTGTTTCAACACAGAGAATGAGTACTATTTATAGCCCACCTATACAACAAGCAATGACCCACTAGGCACCAAAAAGGAAAACCATGAGAAATATATCCCTCAAAGTCCACATTAACCTGCAAGAAATCCCATCAACCATTCTAACCATACCATATGTAGCTTGACAAAAATTACCAACATAATTATAGACTAGTCATTGAACTAGGTGTCTAAGGATTGATTCACAACTCTAATTCTCTCACCATAAACTATATAACCACTTCTCCCCTTCATTAAGTAGACATCGTTTTCCAGTTGGAGAATGCATGTGCATGCATGTGGAAGGATGTTGTGACCTGCATGCATTAAAACTCGATGGGAAGATGAGGTGGAGAATGCACCCTCCAAGGGCCCCATTCAATTCTGGTGAACAACCAACCGGGGGAATGTATATATTAAAATATCAATTTAAATTATTTCTATTTTAAAAAAAAACATAAATTATAATATTATTTTATGTTTTCTCATTATAATTGTACTTAGTTCCCCACAACGTAGCTTGTTGGCCAGCAAATGTACTACCAAGGTGTTTGTGTCGTTGCTCAGGTCATAGGTTCAAACCTCGTCTTACTCGTGCATTGTGTTTGGGGGTGGTGTAGTTGCAGTTGGAGGTGATAGTGGCAGTCGTCGACGATCGACCCCATATCACATGAGCACGAGAGTAGCATGTTACTGATTCTCCAGCCATAAAAAAATAAAAAATTAATAAATAATTTTTTTTTTTTATAATTGTACTAAAGATAATAATAATTATAGTTTAAGTTATGAGGTAAACAAAATAATTATTTTAATTTATTTTGGCAATATATTATATAATATTTTAATAAAAAATAATAATATGGTTAAGTTATCAAATAATCAAAATAATTTATTTTAGTTTTTAATTGGTATATTATATTTATACTCTTATTTAATAATGTTAATAGAAAAAATCTCAGAGAAAATAATTAATAATTACAATTTTCATGAACAATATTTATTTATTTTTTACTTATAAATTTAAGATTCATTATCTATAAGTTTAGCATTTCATTATCTTATAGTGAGTTGAAGATTTCATAAGATATGTATATTAAAAAATATTCAAAAAAAATATTTAAAAGATTTAATCCATATTTTTTTTAAACCCCACCATCATTAATAACCAAATAGCATAATGATGCCTAAACAAATGTTGAAGATTCATAAAATAGATAAAGTCACAAGGTAAATTAATAATAGATTAATCTAAATAAATTAATAATACATTAATCATAAGATTAAATTAGAGGTACACATATATATTTTTTATATGATTATCAATCCACAAAGATTCAAAATATCAATACTGGGATAAAGAATAATTACACTATAATGGTGTAAAGAATGATTATATTATAATGGAGAATCGTATGTCAAACGAGCAAACTAAGGGAGATTAACACAGAGAGCAAACTAATTTCCTACTCAAATCAGAGAGCAAACTAAGGGAGATTATCACAAAGAGCAAACTATTTCGGCCAGATCCAAATTCCTCTGTGACCAGATCATTGGATTCGATGCTGCGAGTTTCTGACTTGTGTAATCAGGGAAGAAGAAAACCACAGAATGCGTAAGTTTTGATTTCTTTCTCAGATCCATTAAAGAGGAGGAGGAAGCAAGCGAGCCCTCACGTTTTTCTGAGAGTGGGTGAGTTCATCTGACAACCAGCTAAAAAGATAGGTTTTGATTGCAACGAGTAAGAGCATTGTTCATTTAGGTTTTGAATGCAACCAGTAAGAGCGTCGTTCATTCTTGGACCAGCCATTGTTTCTGTATGGCTATGACAACAAGCTAAGGTAGCTATGATTTTATGTATGGATATGACAATAGACTAAGGAAGTTATGATTGACAATGCTTGGTAGCACTGGTGTTTGGCAATAGATTCTTTTTACCGAGTCCTAGTGGAAATCATTAGGTGTAGATTCCATGACAGAGGAATAAGCAACTGATTTGAGTAGGAAATTCATCAGTCACAATTGAAGCTATAGTTTTAAAGCCAGTCAACTAAACTGGTGGAAAGCATGTCCTTAGGACTCTTACCTGGCTAACTGGTATGGCTGAGCGTTCTGTCAGCGAAGACAAAAATTCATGAGGAACTCCAACTCCATGTGTTTGTGATCGCACAAGCTAGAAAGGGGTAACACAAACATATAAATATGTTTTTTGTGCCACTACTATCTGGGTAATTTCACTGCTATTTCTATTGGTATTTTTAGTTATACTCGAACTACCGTTGTACCCAATATGTAGCAAAGTATACCTGAGTTGATTGCAGTTCTATTGCCCACAACAACCATTTTGTTCTGCCCCTAGCCTCATACAAATCAAGAAGGGCAAAAATTAGAAAAGCATAATCCTCTAGGAAACCAGGAGCCTGAGACGGTCCTTGCAAGTCGGTTTGGAATAACTGCTTAAATAATCTAAGTGGGGATTTTTTCTTTGCCCAGTATCTTCTCAGTGAAAGTTCCAAGAAAGTGGCAGCACAAGACAAGGTTCAACAAGCAATCGTGTACAACAACCTAAGCATACATGTACGGGCACCACAACAAGTAGGTAAGTTGTTGCCTACAAAATACCATGGCGTAGAAGATGTAAATAGAAACATTTAATAGCAGGATATGAAATTGGACAAAAATAGAAAATTAATTAGCAAAACGTCTTACCAAATAATGAGTACAGGAGGTTAAAAAAATTACAACCATGGGAACTTCCGACTGGATAGTATTCGGATAAATGATGAACTAGTCTCCCTGATAATGAAGGATTGTTATGGAATCGATGGCTGCTCTCACCCTGCACCTGGTGCCTGGTTCATCCAGTGAGTTCTCTACCTATTCAAGTGAATGAATTTTAATTTTATTGCAGTGCTTTAAGCAAAGAAATATTAATATTGTTAATGCATAGTAGAGAGGAAAGTTGGTGCCTGTTACATGCCCACAAAAGGCATAATCTTCTAGGAAACTAGGAGCCTGAGATGGTCCTTGCAAGTCGGTTTGGAAGAACTGCTTAAAAACTCTAAGCGGGGAATTTTTCTTTGCCCAGTATCTTCCCAGTGAAAGTTCCAAGAAAGTGGCAGCACAAGATGAGATTCAACAAGAAATCATGTACAACAACCTGAGCATACATGTACGGGCACCAAAACAAGTAGGTAATCTATTGCCTGCAAAATACCATGGCTTAGAATATGTCAATAGAAACATTTAATAGTAGGATATGAAACTGGACAAAAATAGAAAATTAATTAGCAAAACGTCTTACCAAATAATGCGTACAGGAGGTTAAGAAAATTACAACCATGGGAACTTCCGACTGGATAGTATTCGGATAAATGATGAAGTAGTCTCCCTGATAATGAAGGATTGTTATGGAATCGATGGCTGCTCTCGCCCTGTGCCTAGTGCCTGGTTCATCTAGTGAGTTCTCTACCTATTCAAGTGAATGAATTTGAATTTTATTGCAGCGCTTTAAGCAAAGAAATATTAATATTGTTAATGCACAGTAAAGAGGAAAGTTAGCACCGGTTACATGCCCACAAAAGGCATAGATGTGGTGGCATGCGTACATGTAACAGTGATACATGCGGTGGCAAGCATACATGCGATAGCAAGGGTACATATGCTATTGTCTTGTAGCAGTGGTACATGTGCTTTAGCATAAAACGTTTAAGATTTAATGCTAATATTAATTCATATCGTTTCAAATGGTGGTTTAATATCTATTTTACCATAAGCTTTGGCCTCATATGCCTTGGTATGAGGCCAAATAAGACGATGAAAATTGAAACTGAAATTTCATTGGCCGTAAAAACTCGACTCCAAAAAATCATTAAGCTATAATTCATATAAGTCATAAAAGATCACACAAACTAGTGCTAAAGTGACCCATTTCGATTACTATAGTCCCTGGCCATTGCCAGACGACAGGGACTAATAAGAGGGAATGAAAAGGAGAAAGATAAAGAAAGATGGAAAATTTGATAAATGTTAATCCATCGGTGAGATGATGGTTGGTCTATGTTTTTTCTTTATCATTTGGCATATTAGTTGTACATTAATTTTTATTTAGGGTTATATCTATGTCCACTGGCTTTGAATCAATCACATTTTCACTTTAAAGCAAATTAACAATGCATTTTTTCATCAATTATCTAATGTCTTATAAGATAAATTTAACATTTCATTTGCCAAAAAAAAAACCAATAAATATAACTCAATCAATACTCGAAATATTATTATTATACAAAGCTTATATATAATTTTAATTAATAAATATACATAAATTAAAGTCATGTGTTTTAATATTTCAATTTTGAAATTTATATAATTTAATATTCTATTTTTCTAATATTCAAGAATTACAAAAGATACATATTTATGGAAAGTTTTAAATACTTACTTGCAAGAGGAGATAATTAACTATGTCTCTCTCATTCACTCTCCTGTTCCAAGCTATCACAATTATTTATAGAGGGGGAATCTCCACCAAAGTCGAATCTTCACCCAATCATGGACTCAACTACTAAGTATATTTCAGCAACTGGCCACCCAAAAGCCCTCAATCTACTATGCCTCTTTGTACCTTGCTTTATGTTGGCTTTGCGAGCCATGACCCAAGTTCAGCGTTAGTTAGCCAAACAAATCCCTACACTACTGGCCCTTTTGGCATCAGCCCATGGAGCGTGGATGGAAGTCTCACCCGAAGCAGTATGGGGAGATGCTGGAACCAATTTTCCGCACGTTCAGATGGTCGGAATGTCGGTTTATTCTCTCTGCCCCTACTTTCATGCAGGTTGCTAAGACTTAGGGTTTTGTTAGTCTACCCTTTATTCCACCCTTCAGTACCTTTGCGAAGGTGTACGATTGACCTTTGTTGATCTAAAAACGATATCTTAGATTAATATTAAGGTATTACATACTCATGTGCATGGATTTGCTTACATTACTTAGTGCAATGGATTGATAAGATTGTGAATAACATAAACAATGAAGTAGTTAAAGAAACATAATAGACACACATAAAACAACAAGATAATCAAAGAGTTCACGCAACACTCTTGGGCTACCTCTCCTGGTCCAGCCTTCAGTGGTGACCTCTCTATTATGTCTTTGAAAACAAAGTTTTACAAAAGTGAGCTCAATTTCAGTCTCGCTCAACATATACAAAATAAAAAGGCTTTACTTGGATCCCCCAAGTCTTTCTGAGTACACAAACTCTCCTCACTGACTCTCTATATCTATTTTCTCTTTGTCTCAGCACTGCTTCCTCTCTGTCTCTATTAATCTTTGGCTTTAAAGCCAATCGACAATGTATGTTCGTTTCCCCTTCTCGGGCTCTCTAGCACCCGGCCTCTGTCTACTCGAATCCCCCTCTGAGTGTTAGAAATCATTGCTAAATGCCTTCAAGGATCATGGCCACCTATTCTATAATGGAATGGACCATCGATGCGTTTGAAATCCCAAAAATGGTTGTTCTCTGTTTACATAGAGAAATACACATAAAACTGTGAAAATCTGCCAATATGCTATTTATCGGATTTGAAATATTATAAATCCCACTCTATACTCCTTTTGGGTCTGCATTTATATCTCTTATCACATCTCCACCATTGATCTGAGAGATCTTGATCCAACGGCTGAGGTTCATTTCTGGTGGCTCATGCGTACGGGAGTTAACCGCTCAAAAAGGGTGGTTTTCTCTCTCCGGTACCTAGCCACGTGGCAGTGAGTGTATGGGCTCAAGCAGAGCCCAGCCAAAACCACTAACCACTTACGGCCTACCTGAAATGCCACTTGTTTTGGATCTCAAGACATATATACCTGCATGTATAAACCCTTTCAGGTTTGGTTTCATCGCTTTATTCACATTTCTTTGGTTTTTTGTTTATTTAGCAAAAATGAGATTTACATATGCAAAAACCCTTTTACCAGACTTGAAATATTATCAATTATCTCCCATAATCCTTTCAAGTCCATTTTCATCGCATCGCTGCTTTGTTCTTTTTATTCCGTTTATTTAACAAAAACGTGAAATACGAAACCCTGTCTTCTAGAACTCAAAATATATGTGTTTTCATTTATAACCCCATAAGGTCTGGCTATAGCAGTCGCATGCATCGGCCTTGCTCCTTTGTGTTGCTCCGATGCGATATTGTGATGTGACTTACCACAATCGCATATCCCATAAGCCCCCGACCCATTGTAAGCACTCCATTGTAATCAGTTGAGGCGATATGGTAGGTTAACCTGAGCCGTTGATCTGCACACCTAATCGAAAGTCCTTGTTGACCTCGCTGATTGCTATCACAACATTTATATGGTCACCTCTAATAAGCTTTGCGTACCTTCGCCGATTGCAATATGCCGATCGGATCTGGACCGTTGATTGGCCAGATCCGACGGCTCCTGTGCAAAGTTATTTTAAGCCTTCGATAGGCCTTATTTCACTGTTTTATTCATGTTTTTCACTCCGGATAGTTTAATCTACCTTGTTTTAAAGGTTTTATTTATGTGACAGTTTTTAACTATGCGAAGACTTAGAGGTTTTTAGGATCCATTTGGATCACACCTTCACATTGAAAAGGATTTTTGTTGGGTCCCTATAATACTAGTGATTACCCCATTACTATTGTAGTTGTAGCCCTTATTAAGATTGTTGTGCCCCTATGTCCCCATATTGTTGTTACTGTGCCCCATAAAATCCCTCTATTTTTATTTTTGTGGCTTTATATTATTATTGTTAGGTCGGCTGGGTTATATTGTGACTCCTTAGACTCCTATATACAGAAAGAAGGTTTTATCATTTGAATCATCCAAGAATTGTTCATTTATGTAATGTAAAAGAGGTTGCCCCCTCAAAGAGGCTGAATTCTAAGTCGTTGATCTATCTTTTCTATCTTCTCTTGAGCTGGTTTCATAACATTTGGTATTAGAGCTTTGGATTCTAGGGTTTCGCTGCTCCAAACAGGTCATCGTGGCATTTTCGCTATAACCTTTTTTCTGCGATGTTTCAAAAGATAAAAAAAAAAACCATTTGAGAAGACATCGCACTAAATATCAGGTCCGAATTTTAGAGCTTTTCGCGCTATATTTTGGGAGATATGAACTGAGGAAATTGGTCCTTTTACAGAATCCTGAATTACATTCAAAACAGGTGACCTGGGAAAAATTGTCATAACTTTCTCTCTGAGCATCAAATTGGAATTTTGTAAGAAGTTATAGAAATAGGACAGACTGTAGTTTCTTGTATATATTTTTCAGGGCCAAAGATCAAAACAGGAACACTTGGAATGTCGTACAAATTCGCTCTACTGAATTAGTCTATAATCAGGTCACTGTGGGAGATTTGGCATCACTCTTCATTGGAGAATCCAATTGAGGTCAGACTGGTGGCATTGGAAAGAGGATACAGAGGGCTACCGCAGGTCGCAATTTCAAAACTGGATGATCCGAAATTACGGAGATACATCAAAGACAATATCGAGCTCCTACAAAGTGAAAAAAGGTGTGTATATTTTTTTAAATGTTTGCTTAAGCTTGGTTTGAAAAACTATTTTGAAGGAATTCAAAGGGCATAGTGAAGCATTATTATCAATAATTGATGCCCTGAAGAAAGAAAATGGAAACACCTAGTAGGAGACCTGAAAGCCCTAGCATGAATCATGAAGAAGAAGAAGAAATGCAACATGATATATCAAAATTATGAGACCAAGTGCAACAAGTGTCACTTGCACAAAAAGGAACAGAATCTAAGATGGATTGTTTAATGAAAGGTGTAGAAGCTAAGATGAATGA
>APFE030221994.1:0-20519 GCA_000404065.3 Pinus taeda
TTGAAGGATGCACCAATATTTTACAATATTTTATATTTTAGTAAAATATTCCAAAAAAAATGATATATACTTGTTGTAGTGTAGTAGAGAATGACCATTGGTTACTAGTAGAAAGCAAAACAATAAATCACATGAAGATAAAGAACGTAGGAATAGAAGAAGTGAAATGATGTAGCAGAGAGGCAACAAAGTGTTACTTTATATTATATTCTCTTGAGAAGATAATCACAAAAGATACAATGATGCATATATATATATATTATGTAGAGATAGTCAAAATAATTTAAGTCAAAACAAATTTAGCCTATCTAACCTAGAATCTTGACTCGACTAGAGAGTTGATCAACTTTATAATATCAATTGTAGAATTGTTTGGGATGGTGAACTAAGTCGACCGGCCCCTCCAACATCTCCCCTACTCTTAATTCATTCCTTGTGACAAATGACAGGAAGATTTGGAGTCTTACAAAATTTGTACAAAATTTGATACACCATAAATTAAAAAATGTAAATCCTAATAATGATATAAAAGTTCATCGAGAAGGGTGGTTGGCTAATTAGAAGATCTAGTTTTGTGGTTAACTAGAACTTCTTGAATTACATCTGCAAGATTTAAAATGAGAATTCCTCTTCTTTTCCCTTCCTTGGCTAACTGATTAGAACATTAAATTTCAAGTTCCTTAGTGTGATGTTGTTGTTCAGAAGCGAGACCAAATCCTAAAAGCTTGGCTCAAATAGATTGAATTTATGTTGTGGGGAAGATGATCGAGACAATTGTGCTATTGCAGGTGCTAGTGTTGAAGTCAAACGGAATGTTGTTTAATAAGTATTTGATCCAGGTGGATGTTGGTGGCCACCCACCTATCCCATTTGGACCCCCACAATTGTCTCTTTCAGCATTTTCAGTTTCCGTAATTGTAGCACAACTTACTACTTTTAGCAGTTTTTCGGGTCCTGAACTTCCGGAGCAGTTTTGAGGCCCTAAACGACGCTTTTTGGGGAATCCAAGGGCAACACGGGTCCATGTAATGGACCGGTGTTGCCCATTCCAACAATGATAGTGCTCGGATATATCTTTCTAACGAGGTATCATACGCGTCAAACGGAGATCATATGCCAAAGTTACGACCCCGGGAAATTGATGTACCAATTTACCCAAAACGGGGCCCACAATTTGGCGTTTCATCTTCTAAACATTCCAATAAGAATTAATGATCCACTTTTTATAGTCCAACCATTAGTACATAAGACGGTAAACCACACCTTATATATGCCTATAATTATGCTAATCTTCATATTTAAAAGTTAATTATTATGTTGATGGAAGATATTTAAAGCCCATGGAATATGTTGGAGCATTCATAGTAATATTGACGTATTTCACTGCTAAAATTTTCCGCTAAGATTTTTTGGTGTTGTTGAAATATGCATGCAATTTTATTTACTTTTATAAATAACCACAATATAATTTGTAATAAAGTTATAACTTAGATAATTTCTATTGTTTTTTTAATCTATGAAATGTGATAGGAATCATAGGGTATCAATTTTGATGGTTATCATGGATTGAATTATTTGCAGTTAGATCCATTTCATTTATATGGCTTCCCTAGTTTGTCTGAATTTAATGTTAGTTTCTTCTTTTAACTTAAATTGGAAATAAATTACAAAATAGATATTCCTATAATTATGCTCATAGTAAGAATAGATCTTCCATAGTTATAATTTAATTATTATTTTGAAACCGTATGAAATATGTTGGAATATTCATGGTAATATTGACATATAAATGATAAAATTTCTGTCAAATATAGGTATACTCTATTAATTAAATTATCTGAAATTAATTAATTTAAGAAAATCACATAGCAACACATCATATTGGGAATGTGGTATCTCTAAGCCATGATAATGTAAAAGGAAATGTTTCCAATTAAAGGATTTCCATAATAATAGTGAGGTGAAACTACACGTATAAACATATTTTTATATATTATATAACCCAAATAATAATAATAATAATAATAATGATGATGATGATGATAATAATGATATAGTTTAGTAACTTTTATGAATTTTTAATATTGGTTAATGCAATATGTATAATGGGTTAGTGTTTTGATTCTTATCATAATTTGATGGCTATAAGAAAATTTCTTCCACATTTAAATTATATGGTCACAATAGTTATAACAAAAACCAATAAATATTTTATAGTGAGAATATTCTATATATAGTATATTTTAAATTAATTTTCAAACAATGTTTTTAATTAAATTGAGAAGAAATAGAGCTCATAACTACATTTTAAATCAATCTCAACCTTCTATTAATGACTAATATTAAAAACATTAATTATTCATTAATGAATCTATAGCATCAACCTATTGATCTTTGATAATTAAATTAAAATTATAGAAATCCTATTATAAGGTATACGCACTATCAACTTAACAAAATTAAGGAATCATAAATATGTTTTCACAAATTTATTTATATGTATTTCAGATTTGTAAATTATGTATTCAAATGTTTTTATTCACTAATGTTTATATTAATATACATTTATATATATAATATATATATATATATATATATAGATATTTGTAATATGTTTTTTTTAATATTTTTGTTTTCATTTTGTGTAATCCGTTCTAAGTTAAATTTTGAGGTTTTGTATTGAAATCTAAGGCATTGGTGAGTTAAATGCAATGGCTTTCACTAACTTTCATTGATATTTAGAGTCTATGAAATACTTTTCTATTAAAATTATGGAAATCTCGAATGTGTTCCCATTTATTTCTTAGGAATCGAATTTAAAGGATACAAACGAAAATATATTGAAATCATTATACACATATTATACCTTCCACGTGACTTGGAAGAGAGTGTATTAAAATATAAAAATATATTTTAGATGGTTATTGACTAGTTAATAAATATATTTTAGGAAAAACATTAAAATATATGAAATCTAATAAATATAGGTTGGAAAATTTGAATGATAAATATATAAATAATACATTTATTTGAAAGTTTGAGATAACCTATTTTTTTCACTATTTCTAAGATCCTTGCAATACTCTAGGAGTATCAAAAACCTAGCTACTAAATCACCGAGGGCTTTTTTAAGTACAACCAATTATTTATTGGATTAAACAATGAGGGAAATTATAAGGAAACAAACATTGGGTTTACCAAAAATATTTTGATCTATAAAAATATATATTAATATATGTATCTATAAATTCACTAATTATAATGAATTATTATTATCTATTTCTATATATTAACCCCCACAAAATTGTTCCCCTTATTTAATATAACCTTTGACGACTCTGACCACTATAATGTCTGATACAATATGTATATCATATTGGGTATATCATTGTAATTATTTACTTCTAACTTTTTGGTTGCGATGTGCCATACATTGGTCATGGTTCCATCGAAGGATTTTAGCATAGTTTCTATTTTTCTCAATGATTTCGAAATGAACTACCCTTCATACATGGAGTTCCTTCCAATATTATACAAGCTTTCGAGTATTTTAACTCTATAATTAAATGGTAACTCGATTCTCATCTCGGTATAATTTTTATTCGTACAAGCATATATGTACAATACTAATGTTATTCCATCTACAACAAAGTATTAGATTGAAGGATGTCATCTATATTAGACTCTACTTATCTTAAAACGCTCTATAATGTTCTTTGCTTGATTAATTTAGAGTGATTCCAATCCAAACTAAGGAATTCATTTTTGTGTGTGTAGGTTAATCTATGACTAACTTGGGTTATCTTGTGACATTGTTTTGGGGTCAAAATTTATGTAAGTTTTTTTTGTCTACTCTTTGGCCTTCAAGTGCTTATTAAACACCTCCTATTTATAGGGGTTCAGTGTCGGTTCTAATTTTCACTTGATGTTGGATACAAGTAAATTTGATATTGTTTGAGTGTAAAGAAACCCCATAAGTAGCTAGAGCTTTTCCCAAAAGGTGCGACACTCAAAACAATGCATGTATATCGATTTCAATTCAAGCAATTTACCCTCTCTTTGTTAGTGAGAATATTTAATTATGAGAAAATAGTTTTGGTTGTCTTATGGCCCCAAAAATGTAAATATTTCTTTTTATTCATGAGAACAATTTATACAATCTATTTACTTGTTACTATGTGTAATTAAGTCATTCCATCAATGTTTTACAATACTATGATATTTTTTCTATTTATATTCTATGAGGACATATTAGATATTTGGGCCAACTCTATATATTTTGTTTCTACATAATGATTTTATATAATTTACTATTACTATCATTTTCTTTCAAGAAAACAATATGAAAATTAGGGAGGAGGTGTGTTGAACACTTGTCATGGGAGTTTGTGAAGGTTGTCCTTTAGGCCCTAGTAATACCTTACCCAAGGTTCTTGTTCCATGGCCAATTGATATGATTCCAGTCCTTTGATCTATATTAAGCTAAACTAGGTATACATTTATTTTTCTACAAGTTAAACTATGTATAAATTTATTTTTCTTACCTCCAATAGTTCTTTTCTATAGTAGCTTACAACAGACTATACTTTTATAGGTGAATAAGGGTTACTGTGCATGTTTATATATTTATCCATTAAAACAAGATTCTTTAATCTATTATATAATATCCTTTTGCATCTTTGCACACATTCAAGTGTATTATTTTTTAGAATATAATTATCTAAGATTTTCTTACTGGAAATAAGTTAAAGTGTATTTAATTCCTCTAACCAAGAACTATCTTTCCAATTAGTTCCCCCAAAGCTCTATCTCCTACTTCCCAGGAGAACAAATAGTAGCCATTTCCCAATTGACATTTCCTTGACCCTTAGCAGAATCTTGCTACTTTTGTGGTATGAGTACAATCATTCTTTCCGAGTATACCCTTATCTTTTATACAACCCATTTTATCTCCAACAATCTGTTTGAGTTTCACCCATGACATTTTTATTTGCAGTCATGTGTTTTCTTGGTAGTCTGCAAAACGAACAATTCAACTCTAGAAAAAAAAAAAAAATTGTTTACTTTTTATCTTGCCTCTTCTTGCGCATAACTCCTTCCATGTGAATTAGAAGTATAATATCACATGTAAGCCTTTAATAGTTTTTTAAGAATCATAAAACAAAAAGCCAATTTTTTTATATTAATAAAAATAAATATTTACACTGTCATATGTCACATCACTTGACCAACTTTGACTTCTTAGTGGCAATTAAATATTCAATTAAAAAGGTCATAATATAAATTTACCAAGGCTTATTACAATTCACTTTTGTAATTAGAGGAAACATAAGCACCTTGAAAACTACATCTTTAGCATGTTTAAAAAGAAAGTTGTATATTTTTAAGTGAATTGTGTGTTTTCTTTGAAAATTAATTTATTAACTTAAACAGAAATATAAATCAAAGGATGAAATTCAACTGCAGATTTGTATTTTTGAAATATATTTTGATTAAAATATTTGTAAACAAATTAAGCTCAACATAAGTGACTTAAAATAAAATATTTAACTTTTTCCTGCTTTTCTTCTAATATTATGATATTATGTATGTGTAAAATCATGAGAGAAAAAGGCAAAAATGAACACAAAAAATAAACCCATACTAAA
This sequence comes from Pinus taeda, assembly GCA_000404065.3. Classification (NCBI taxonomy): domain Eukaryota; kingdom Viridiplantae; phylum Streptophyta; class Pinopsida; order Pinales; family Pinaceae; genus Pinus; species Pinus taeda. The sequence continues at coordinate 5,649 of APFE030221994.1, forward strand.
AAATAAAAAACACATTTTAAAATTCTATCATTATAAAGCATCAATTTCTAGCTAATTAATCTCTAAAGTACATAATTTCAAATTATGATAAATGTTTTGTGGTGTATTTTTTGAAATCTATTGAGTAGTTGTGCCTGCAAAAAGTTTATCATCATAATCATTTGTGACATTAAACTTATTTTTATTATTGAAAGATATGTTAACTAATAGAGGTTATGATCATTTGTAGAAATAAACTGGATGTTATTAAATTGAATATCAATTCACACATAATTTTGCACATAAAATAAGTTAAAACCATTATATATGCACAAACACAAAAATATACACAAAATAAACTATAGTCACAAACATTTGAAATTCTATCATAAAACATAAAATTGTAATTAATTATAAGAATATATTCATTAAAAATAATTGCAATTTTAAAATACACACATTGAATAGTGGTGGTTACAAAAAATGATACATCTTCATTCATGATGTCATGGTCATTTACTAAAATAAGTGAACTTTTATTAAATTGAGCATAGAGAAGTTATGCAAGCATTCAATTCATTTAAAGTGTAATTGTTGAATTGGATACTATGCATGCTTAAAATCATCATATAAGTTATTTCTATCAAGTGATTCTAAGAAAATTTCTATTGTGTTCCAAAATTTATAGACATACAAATACAAACGAAAAAATAAATACATTACATAAAATAAAAACACAAACTTTTAAAATTCTACCATCACAAAACATGGATTTGTAACTAATTATCAATATGTATTGATTAGAAATGCTTCTCAAAGATGAATTGAATAGTGATACTTACAGAAAATCCATAGCCATTCATGATGTTGTGGTCATTTGCAAAAATAAATGAAATTTTGTTAAACTAAATGCTAATCTAAACATATATAGTTCAATACACATTCAATTAATTGGGACGGTAATTCTTGTATATTATATTTTATGTGTGTAAAATCATCGTAGAGGTGATTTGTATCAAGTAAATAGACAATTTGGGCAATGACCTTCCATACGAGATGTTATAATGAAAGCATTTCTTGTGTTCTAAAATTATACACAAAGAAGAGCATAAACAAACAAACACATACATTTCATAAAATAAAAACACAAACATTTAAAATTCTATCATCACAAAACATCAACATGTAGCTAATTATAAAAATCATATTAATTAAAAACAATTATAAAGAGTATTGTGCATTGAATAGCGGCATTTAGAAAAATTCAAAGTCATTGATGATGTTGAAAAAATAAGATTTTATTAAATTAAACAACAATTTAAAGATTCGTAAGTTAATATAAAAATTCTTCTCATTCCAAAATTAATTATTATATATGATATTACATGTGTGTAAAAATATTATACTCAAACAAACAACCACACACAAACACAAGCATAACAGACAAATACATAGAAAAAAATAAAACCACATACATTTAAAATTATATCATCACAAAACGTCAATCTGTAAATTAATTTTTAAATTTTATGTTTATTTCGTTTGATATGTTTTTAATTTTAAATTGAATGATTGTGGTTAAAAAAACATTCATGCTCATATTCATGTGTGATGTTGTGATTATTTGTATTCTTGAAAAGTTTATATTGATTAAAAACAATCATGAAAACTTGTGATTTTCAAACACACAAAAACTGGTGATGATTTGTACAAGGAAAATCTATAGTCATTGTTACTTGTGGTATTGTCATGGACATTTATATCTCTAAAATTTATTTACTAAAAATACTTTTGAAATTTTGATTTTATACTAAATAGACTTAACAAATTATAAACTCCACCCTTTTTGTACCGTAAAATAAAAAAATTGAGTAAAATTTAAGATGAGAATATATTAATTAAAATATCAAATTAAAGATTGATAGTGGAATTGTGTCAAGAGGACAAGCTCAGTGTGATGGCTAGGGTTTCATAGTCCTTTTTCTTTCCTTATGCGGTCAGGTTTCTTCAGACATCAAATGCACCTTCTGCGTCATCGCTAGGGTACGATCTCACTGCTCGTGTGTCGGATAATGGAGTTTTTGAATGGAGTTAATTCTAGTTCCGGTATCCTATGCAAGGATGGAGACTGACAGCCTGTGCTGTTAGTAGTATCATTCACCAAATGATAGATGCAGAGTACCTTCTCAACCTATACGTACACGATGGAATAGAAGGAAGTGAAGGGCATCACATTCATGAGTTGGGAATGGACTTATGTAGGATTAAGGCGACTCTGGAGCAAAAAACTTACAATTGTTTGGTCTTAGTCACAAGAGAAATATCGATCAGATCTGATAGGAAAAATATTTGCTACAGAAGTGAATATTCCACCTCGCAAACTTCATTTCATAGATCTATTGTTAAAGATCCTGAATCTGGATATTCTCAACCCCCTCAGCACATTAGCTTGTCAAAATGGAGGAGTAGCATTGTATGTGAAAAGCCTAATTTGTTTTTTGCCAGATCAAAATTTTCCTCGATCAAAGTGGGTGGGTTTGGTGGTTTGGCCATAACTTATGAAGTCAATACTGCCACGGAAATCCATATCACTCTTTTGCAGATCGACACTTATCCATTGATTCTACTGAAGATTTGTGTGACTGTCAAGTATAGGCACTCGATCTAGTAGCCTTCCAGATTTTTGTCAAATCCCCAAATGGAAAATCAATATTATTTTGGGTTTTGGCCACAAATCACGTCAAACAATTAAAGCACAATATCGTGCACACTCTGGATATCCCACTACTCCTACAAAGTCTAATCTGTAGATGAAAATCAATGCAAGAAGATGTGATGTTACAAGATTATAACATCCTCCCATTATCCACCATCATATTAAACTTGAGGATTCGGGGAGGATCACCTCGACCAATAAATTCAAAGGGCACAAGGGCATTGTCTAGATCTAGTATTCCTAAAGTAACATAATCAAATCAAGGGAAAGTATATGGAATCTTTTCTTTCATAGATATCCTCAAATGAAGATGTGTTGCCTCAACAACACTAGATCAGAAACACAATATACCCAACCCCTACATAGTGGAACAACTAAATCAAATCCCAGTATTGACTGTATATCTACCATAAACAAATTAATTTTTCATAACATATGAATCTCAAGAAGTACTATGCAAATTCAACACTTTTTAGCTAAAACTAATGGATCTCTTCCATTGGATATTCACAAATTGGACAATAAATTATGAGATTCAGCTTTGCTCCATGGGCTTTTTCATAGTAAAATTTGTATCATGAGAGGGTTTTGAATATATATTGCTAGAGGGTCCATGGTTTTGGGGCTTTGCAGGAACTTTTGTCATCCCTTGGTTCCCATATTTTAACGCCAATATAATTGTAGTATCTCAAAGGTTGGTTTGGGTTAGACTAGATAATCTACTCGTACATTTATGGCTCCATATAGTGATAGAAGCCATTGGGAACATATTAGGGTGATACATAAATAAATATACACAAATATTTGAGGAACAAATCTACATAATCGCCAAAATTTCTTTGGAACTAGACCTCAACAAAGGATTTTAGGACCATATTCTCTTGACACACAATAAGCAGTGCTCGACACATTTTCTAGATTTTGAGAACACAACATTTAGATGTCGAATAAGCCAAAAAATGAGACATCCACAAAATTCATGTCCTGATGCCAAGAAAACATGTCAAAGGGATGAAAATTCCCACAAAATTTTCCTGATAAAGAAGAGAATGATGAAGAAATGGATCCTCCTACCAATGAACAAGCCCAAAATACACAAGAAAACATAGAAAAGGGGAGCGTTAATCATGAAGTTTCAGGAACTCCAACACACACATCAAGGCATGAGATGATCACTGTAGTAATAGAGATGGGGGATTCAAAATATCATCGTGTATCTGAAAGTTCAGATTGAGATAAGCAAAATCCAACAACGAATGAAGGGACCAAACTAGAGCTTGTAATGTCCACTCCTCACCAGGCAGAATGACGAAAGGTTAAAAGGAGGAAATGGAGAAAAGGGTGACATGTTTACCACAGCTTGGAGTTGTATTTTTGGTCTTTGTGATCACCAATTTAGATTGGCAAGATTGAATGCATAATCACTATCCACAACATGTAATTTTTCTTTCATTAATAAAATTACGATTATTTCCGAGGAAAGAAATTATATTATTTATAAATAGTTATAAAAGAATCTGATTTTCAAATACACATTGAATAGCATAGTGGTTGTTACAAACAAAAAACTTTGTCATTCATGATTTCATGGTCAATTCCAAAAATAAGTGATTTTTTTTTTTAAATTGACCATGGATAAGCTAATGCAAGCATTCAATTCATTTGAAGTGTATCTCTTGCATTGGATACTATGCATGCTTAAAATCATCATAGAAGTTATTCGTATCATGTTTATAGACAATTTGTTTAGTGACCTTCCATATGGTATATTATATTGAAATTTTTTTGTGTGTTCTAGAATTCATAGACATATAAACACAAACAGGTGTAATTCCAAACAAGTAAATACATTATATAAAATAAAAACACAAACATTTAAAACCCTATCATCATGAAATGTCCATTTGTAACTAATCATAAATATATGTTAAATAAAAATACTTATAAAGTAATTTTATTCTTAGATATGCATTGAATAATGATACTTACTAACAAAAGAAAACCATAGTCATTTGCAAAAATAAATGAAATTTTGTTAAACTAAATGCTAATTTGAACATATATAGTTTAATACACATTCAATTAATTGGAAGTGTAATTATTAGATATTGTATTTTATGTGTGTAAAATCATCATAGATGTGACTTGCATGAAGTCAATAGTCAAGTTGTGCAATGACCATCCATACGACATATTCTAATGAAAGTCTTTCTCGTGTTCTAAAGTTTATACACAAACAAGGGCGTACAAAAACAAACACATACATTACATAAAATAAAAACACAAACATTTAAAATTCTATCATCATAAAAATTCTATCTAATTATAAAAAATGATTAATTACAAAGTAATGTTCATTGATATGGTGCTTGTGAAAATTCAGATTCATTCATGATGTTGTTGTCATTTGCAGAAAAAACAAGATTTTATTAAATTAAGCTACAAGTTAAAGATCAGTACTTTAGTATACAAATTCTACACATTGGCAAAGTACTTATTTTATATGATTACATATGTGTAAAAAAAATTATACACATACAAACATAACAAACAACCAACCGAAAACAAGAGCACAAAAAAAGTACATAGCATAAATTAAATTCACATACATTTAAAATTCTATGATCATAAAACATCAATTTGTAAATTAATTTTTAAATTCTATGTTTATTTTGTTTGTATTTTATCATCATTACGAGGGACTTTTGATATATTTTAAATTATCATTGAATGATTTTTGTTTCAAAAAATATCATTGTCAAAGTCACTTGTGATGTTGTGATTGTTTGTATTGTTGAAAAGTATATATTGATTAAAACCAATCATGAAAACATGTTATTTTCAAACTTACAAAAAATGGTGATGATGCTTACAAAGAAAATCCACAACCATCTATTTTCGTCATATTATAACAAGTTATAAACTCCACCCATTATGTGTCATAACAGATTAATTAACTAATAAATTAGTTATTTATTTTGTTTAAAGTGGCGTTATTCATTCATTATTAATATCAGTTTATTTAAACAAATTAATAAATTTATATACTTCTTGTTAAGTTGGAAATGTTTTTATATTAAAATTTTAAGTTAATTACAATAAAATTTTAGAAGTTTTTGAATGAACGATTTATATTTATATATGAAGTTTTCTTTAAAATATTAATATTTGTAACGTGAGGGAGGAGGAGAATGGAGAGCGGGGAAAAAATGTGTGTTAGGGTTTTAAGTTGCTGAAAAGTTGAATTCACTGCAATCGAGCTTATGCTTGTTTCTGTTGATCAAACGAATCCGCACCGTGGGGTATTGTTGTTGCGATGGACATAAAAGGAGGACCCAAGTTCTATGGGAACCACACTAGAAGGGATTCACGTGATCCAAAGTTGTTGGAAATATATGATCTGTGTAGAGAATTGGCACTCGACTCATGGGTTTTTATTCTTGGTGGGATCTTTTTCACCCAGTATCTTTTACGTATTCTCCCAAATCCACTATTTTTATCTTGCTTTCTTTCATATTTCATCATGGATGATAGTGGAATGGAGATGATTGGTAGAGCTCTGCTAGGCTCTGGAGTCGACTGGTGAGGTGCTGGACTTTTACAGGGTAAGGTGTTGTACTTTTACAGAAGTGTAAATAAATATTTACATATATCCTCTCGACTTTTACTCATTTACTCTACTCCACGCTCTACCAATGGATAAAGTCAGAACGACAACATCGTTATCTTATCTTCTTCTCAATGAATGGAGTCAGGAACACAACGAATGGCCTTGTCTGAATTCGTTAATCGAATTACTCTAGCTCCAGTATTTCGGCAACGTCCATCGTGACTCATTGCCTCCGAGTTGTCAAAAAATTCAAGCTCCACAACAAGCCTAATAAGACTATGACGTGTGGATTTTAAACAATTCAATAAAATTTGATATAATTTAGTGGAATGAAGAACATAAGAGATGGTGGCAGGGGTGAGCTTTGGCTATAGGAAATTAGAACCAAGGAATTGGAATTTGTCATTTCCAACTTCATGCCATGATAGTCTACTTGTTATTGGTGATTATTGGAAGATAGTCTACTAATAAAATAAATTTTTTAACTAATAAATAAAATCATATAGGTTAATAATCATTTTCATTAAAGTTATATGGATTAATAATTATTTTATTAGTAATTAAAAAATAATTAATTTATATTATTTTAAATATTTTTAGGTTGGATAATTTGAATGATAAATATATCAATAAAATATTTATTTCAAAGTTTGAGATAACTTATTTTTTTCAATATTTCTAAGAGTCTTGCAAAACACTACGACTATCAAAAATCTAGCTACTAAATAGCTAAAGGTTTTCTTAAGTACAACCAATTAGTTATTGGATTAAAACAATGAGCGCAATCATAAGGAAACACGCATTAGTTATTAGTTACCAATAATATTTTGACCTATAAAAATATACATTAATATATGTATCATAAATTCACTAAATATAACGAATTTATTATTAGATATTTCTATATATTGAACTATATATTAACCCCCACAAAATTGTTCCCCTTATTTAATATAACCTTTGACCACTATAATATCTGATACAATATGTGCCCCTTAACCTAAAACCATTATGAATTTCAAAACACTAATATGACCCATAACAACTAATTTGCTATGATCACTCATACTCATAGATAATTAAAAACCCTTCCATAATGCAATCTCTAACCAATATTACTATTAAAAAAGAATGACACTTGATAATTATTAAGGGACTAACTCTAAAATTAATTAAACAATAGTGCACTATTAGCTTTAAAACACAATGAATTCTAGAAACTATGACCCCAAGTACACTTCACGATATTGACATTATAATTCTTGAAATTTTACAATAGGCATAAATTTTAATATCTAACACATTAAATATAGCATTAAAATGATATATTTTATGTACTTAAAGTGGCATAACATAGTGATAATGTTGAATAAAGTGCAACTCCAAATGCAATCCCATAAGAAAGGAATATAGTAAATGTTGTGTATTTTGGAGATGATATTTTGATTATCTATATTAACCCAAAAATCACTTTTCTTGAGACAACATATGGTAATTGTTTTGATTATCAATATTGACCCAAAATGCACTTTTAGTTATATGTATTTCAAAATTATAGAATTTCTAAATTTCTAAATTGTGTATTTTTATGGTTTTTTCCTATTTGCACTATTCAATGCAATACAAATAATAAATATTCATTATTGGGTTCTTAGTTATTCATGTTTATATTATTTTGTTAAATATATGTATTGTTAAATTAAGTTTTTGATATCTCAATTTTTTTTCCTATTTCTAAATTTTTCCTAATGAGAGAGTCATTTTTCATGAATAGGTGGAGTCTCTAACATTAAACTCACTATTATACCATAAATTAGTCAAATCATCATGATGAGAAAAATATACAACTAGGGAAAACAAATTGGTGACATGCTGAATATGAACCGGTATGAATGTGAAAATTTTAATAAGTCTATTTGGTTCCCTTCTTTACTAATTTGGATAGACATGAAACAAACTTCACTAGTTACTCCTCTAGAAATATTTAAAAATCTTCCAATAGATGGAGATTATCTCAACACATACAAAAAATGTTTCCTACCTCATCACACATTCAATTGTCGCTACAAATAATTGAAGTTTGGTATGTTGACTCCTTAGATGTAGATCGGAAAGATATTCTGTATCAACCTACAATTCACCAAATGTATAAATGATGAGTTAATACATAATACAATTCCACCAAAAGCTCAAGAAAAACAAGGGGATATACTTTTAATCCTTCTGGATACCAAACAACAAGAGGAAACGGAAGCATAGTTAGACACAACCATTTAAATTTGACCTCATATTACATGCGACATAATATCATAAGAATATTGCAAGCAAAGAATCACAGAGTTGGAAAACAATAGGGACATAAACATATACAATAAATGGGAATGAAATCTTTCTAGGTATTCAACTAGAAGACCCACAATATCAATAGAATTTACACTCAATCGCATGAAATACTTTTGAGGATACACTATAAAGGGTAGAAAAGAAAAGAAGCCTAGAGAATTAGAACAATTTCTAGCATAATCTATTGGGCCTGACGTCTTGCAGTTTATTGGACATGGAAAATATGTATTCATTGAAGGATTACTATACAAAATGATGGTATTTTAGCAAACATAGGAACATAAAAAATCGACTCCAGACAAACTCAACATAGAAGGAAGCTCATCATAGGCAGAGGACGAAGGATAGTCGACTGAACAAGACAGGAATAAAAATATCTTCAATATCGACTTGACTTTTGATTCACCCCATGTTACGACAATAACAATTATAGAAGAAAAAGATGATCAAGATAAAACCCGATCCAAGCAGACTGATCAGGATAAAGTTTCATCCAAGCATTCTAGGTTTGATGACATATTAAGTTGGATAGTAAAAATATTTAGCTATAAAGAGAACAACATGAAATGAGGATTTGGTTGGAATGTTATAACTAGCAAATAGAACAACATAATATAAACATTCCAATAAGAATTAATGATCCACCTTTTGTAGTCCAACAATTAGTACATAAGACAGTAATTATGCTAATCATCATAGTTCTAAGTTAATTCTTAGGTTGATGGAATATATTTAAATCCCATGGAATATGCTAGAACATTCATAGTAGTATTTACATATTTCACCAATAAAATTTTCCACTAAGATTTTTTGTTGTTGTTGAAATATTCATGCGAGTTTATTTATTTTTATAAATAACCACAACATAATTTGTAATAAAATTATAATTTAGTTAATTTATATTGTTTTTTTAAGCTATGAAATGTGATAGGATTAATAGGGTACCCATTTTGATGGTTATCATGAATTGAATTTTATTTTCACTTCGATCCATTGGATTTATATGGCTTCCCTTGTTTGTCTTAATTTTATGTTAATATTTTCTTTTAACTTAAATTGGAAATAAATTAAAAAATAGATATTCATATAATTATGGTCAATAGTAAGAATAAATCTTCCATGATTATAATTTAATTATTAGGTTGATCGTAGATATTTAAACCCCATGGAATATGTTGGAATATTCATTGTAATATTGACATATCAATGATAAGATTTCTACCAAAATTAGGTATACTCTATTAATTAAATTATCTCAAAGTAATTAATTTAAGAAAATGGCATATCAACACATCATATTGGGAATGTGGTATTTCTAAGCCATGGTAATGTAAGAAGAAATGTTTCCAATTAAAGGATTTCCATAATAATAGTGGGGTGAAATTACATGGATAAACATATTTGTATATATTATATAGCTCCAATAATAATAACAATAATAAAGATATAGTTTAGTTAACTTTTATAATTTTTTAAATCTCGTTAATGCAATATGTATAATGGGGTTAGTGTTTTGATTCTTATCATAGATTGATGGCTATAGAAATTTTTCATTCCATTTAATTATATGGTCACAATAGTTATAATAAAAACAATAAATCATTTTATAGTCAAAATATTCTATATATAGTATATTTTAAATTAATTTGGAAACAATTTTTTTTTATTAAATTAAGAATGAATGGAGATCATAATTACATTTTATATAAGTCTTAACCTTCTATTAATGAGTAGTATTAAAAATACTAATTATTGATTATTGAATCTCTAGGATCAAGCTATTTATTATTGATAATTAAATTAAAATTATAGAAATCCTATTACAAGGGATACACACTATAGACATAACAAAATTAAAGAATCATATAAGAATTGAGGCTTTGTTTTGAAATCTAAGGTGTTGTTGAGTTCAATGCAATGGCTTCATTGATTTTCACTTATATGTACAATATATGAGATATTTTTCTATTAAAACTATGAAATCTCAAAAGCATTCACATTTATTTATTTAGGAAAGGAATTTAAAGGATACGAACCAAAATATATTGACAACATTATACACATATTAATGTTTCTCTAACCTCATTATTCACGGAAATCCCCCTTTGAATGGGTGTGAGATATGCAAGACACCTTCCACGTGATTTGGAAGAGAATCAGATTACAATGTAAAAATATATTTTTTGATGGCTATTCACAAATTAATAAATATATTTTAGGAAAAACATTAAAGTATATGGAAATCTAATAAAATAGGTATACACTCAATCGGAAAGATAATACTTTTCATTAAGAAGGAGATAATTGTTCAAAAATACACATTGTTTAGGATAGGTAACACCTACATCACCTCCTATTGCAACTCTTCTACTCAAAATGTTCATATTTTTATTATATATGTACAATGAGAAACTCCTTAGTTCTCCTTTGGATCAAAAGAAGCCATGAAAGTGAAATAAATTTGGACATGCATAAAAAAACTTTAATGGAATAAAAGAAGCATCCATTGTTTCTTTCACTAAATTGTAATATAATTACGTTTATGCATCCTAAATTGTCTTTAATCATTTCAAAGAAAAAATATCATGAAATGTACACACCCTTCGCATTGAGGATTTTCATTGTTACTATGTCACAAAGGCTCCCAACATGCAAACATTAAATGACCCACAACTTTATTCCTTGTTAGTTATTCCCCACATGTTAGTTTTATCCAACAATGTCACAAGTAATTATTCTTTGTTATTCACTTTATTTTTTTATATATTTTCCACAATTGCGCCATGTTTTTTCTTTCTTGTCGAAGGGTTCTATCTAGTAGAAAAAATTTTAAGGATGGAAATTTATTTTAAAGATTATAAACCTTGTCTAGCATTATTACCCACCAATATGCATAATATAAAGTGTTTAATAATATTTTCGTAAAAATATTGAGAGTTATAATGATTTGGAAGTTAAAATAATTTTAAATTATAAACATTGACAAAATAAATTAAAAAATGTCCAAATTGACAACTATTTTTATTTTTCATTTTGGAAAACCATAGAATATTAACCCACTCTAAATATTGCCCCAAATAAATTTGTCTACTACATTTACGTTGGAACATTTTTTATTCTACCGAGAGCTCATAGACTATCCGTCAATATCATCTCATTTTTTGCTCTACTTAGTCATGCCCCTTCCTCTTCAAGGGTGATTTAATTCCCAAATAATGAGAACTAAACACGCTTATTTTGTTATACCTAACTACTTTAAGCATTAAATATCATAATTGAGTATCCTACTAAATATATGTGGGATTTTCCACTTCCTTATTTGTATGGTTATTTAGCTATGCATAATCATTTCTAACTTCTTCTTTGTCTCATATAATTGTTTGGATAAATTTCTCCTTGTTGACATTCGCTAGGAGTATAAGAAATCTATTGTTCCTTGTTCACATTTTCTATCAAGGCTCGTTTATTCATGTAGAAAAGTTGGACATATATATTTTAATTTGTGTGGTCCTATGCATTTTCCTTATGCTAATGAAAATAAATGTACGAAGTGTTGTGTTGATGACTACACTGGAATATTTTAGGTGTACTGTTAGGTCCCTATATTACTAGTGTAGCCCCTTATTCTTATTAATACAACCACCTTATTATATTTCTGTCCCCATGTATTCCCCATATTTTTATTATTGTGCCCCATAGAAACCCACTATTATTATTATTGTGCACTTACATTAATATTGTTATGTAAGCTCTGATTATATTATGACCCCTTAGAATCTTATATATAGAAAGGAGGTCTTGTCATTTGTATCATCGAATAATTTTTCATGTGTAATGTAAAGGAGGTTTCCCCCTCAAACAAGCTTATTTCTAAGGCATTGATCTATATTTTCTGTCTTTTTGTGGGTTTGTTTCATAACATGTATTTATTGAAAAGTAAATCTCAAGCTTTCAAAAATTTTAAGGAATTTCATGTATGGATTGGATATGAAGCATAATCACATATTGACTCTCTTCATACTGTTAATGGAAGATAATGTACTCTAATGAATATGAAAAGATCTCTACAAGCATGGGATTCAACATCATAGCATCGTTCCATAGAATTCTCAACAAAAATATGTAGTTGAAACAATGAACATTACTATAATTAATATAGATTGCTCAATGAGGATTTTCAAAAATTGAACACTGATGTTTTGGGATGATGTGATTCTATATGCAATGTATGTGAAAAACTTATTTCCATCTCACGCTCTTAGAAAAATACTCCTTGTAAAATGTGGTATGGATGAAATCCTTTGGTAATAGTATAACCATTATTGCATATTGGGTATATTATTGTAATTTTTTACTTCTAACATTGTGGTTGTGACGTATCAGACTTTGGTTATGGTTCCCTAAAAGTATCTCAACATAAGTTATATTTTTCTCAATGGTCTCCAAATGAACTAAACTTAATACATGGAGTTCCTTCCAATATTTTACAATCTTTCTAGAATTTTCACTCTATGATTAAAAGTAACTCGATTCTCATCTCGATATAATTTTTCTCTGTACAAGCATATATGTACAATAATAATGTTATTCCCTTTACAACAAAGTATCGGGTTGAAGGATGTCATATATATTACTAAGGTTAGACTCTACTTATGTCAAAACCCTCTATAACATTCTTTGCTTGATTAATTTAGATTTATTCCATTACAAACAAAGGAATTCATTTCTTGCATGTGTAGGTTAATCTATGACCAACTTGGGTTAACTTGTGACACTGTTTTTGGGCAAAAATCGATGCACGCTTTTTTGCCTACGCTTTGGCCTTCAAATACTTATCCAATGCTTCTTCTTTACAGGGTTTCAATGTCGGTCGCAATTTTTGCTTGATGTTGGCCGCAAGGAAATTTGATTTTGTTTGAGTGTAAATAATACCCTTATCTAGCTAGGGATTTTCCCAAAAGGCCCGACACTCAAAACAATGCATGTATATCAATTTCAATTCAAGGGATTTACCCTCTCTTTTTTAGTGAGAATATTTAATAATGAGAAAATAGTTTTCACTGTCTTATAGCCCCAACAATGTAAATCTTTCTTTTTATTCATAAGAGAAATTTACACAGTCTATTTACTACTTACTGTTTGCAATGAAGTGATTCCATCCAAAGTTTAAAATACTATAATATTTGTTCTATTTATATTCTATGAGTACAAATTAGATATTCATGTCAACTCTATATATATTTTTTCTGAATAATGATTGTATATAATTTACTATTACTATCATTTTCATTGAAAAATAGCATATGCAAATTAGGCAAGAGGCATGTTGAACCCTTGTCATGGGAGTTTGAGAAGGTTGTCCTTTAGGCCCTAGTATAATTAATTTACCCAAGGTTGCTTGTTCCATGGCTAATTGATATGATTCTGTGCTTTGACCCATAGCAAGCTAAACTAGGTATACATTTATTTTTCTACAAGTTAAACTATGTATAAATTTATTTTTATTACCTGCAATAGTTCTTCTTTGTAGTAGCTTACAACAAAATATATTTTTATAGGTGAATAAGGGTTATTGTGCATGTTTTGTATATTTATCCATTCAAACAAGCTTCTTTAATTAATTACATAATATCCTTTTTCATCTTTGCACACATTCAAGTGTATTATTTTTTTTTCCATGCTTATATATTTATCCATCCAAACAAGCTTATTTAATTTATTATATAATATCCTCTTCCATCTTTGCACACATTAAAGTGTATTATTTTTTAGAATATACTTATCTAATATTTTCTTGATGGAAATAGATTAAAGGATATTGCATTCCTCCAACCAAGAACTATGTTTCCATGTACTTCCCCCAAAGCTCTAACTCCTACTTCCCTCGAAAACAAATAGTAGTCTTTTTCCAATTTACATTTCCTTGACCCTTAGAATCATCTTGCTAATTTTGGGGTATGAGTACAATCATTATTTCTGAATATACCTATATATTTTATCGAACTCATTTTATCTCCAGCAATCATTTTAAGTGAATTTCACACACGAAACTTTTTATTGAGTCGTGTGTTTTCTTGGTAGTCTGCAAAACCGACAATTCAACTCTAGCAAAAAGGAGAACCTTTTTTGAACTTTTTATCTTTCCTCTTCTTGGGTGCAACTCATTCCATGTGAATTAGAAGTCCAATATCACATTTAAGCCTTTAATAATTTTTCAAGAATC
>APFE030222004.1:0-43691 GCA_000404065.3 Pinus taeda
ATGCCATGGCCAAACCTCTTTAAACAGTGTTTCAAAAGAGCTGTCGTAGGAGAAACGAAGGGTGAAAGAAATTCAAGTTTGGCATGGTTGGAGTAGCTGGTATGGAATACAAAAAAGGAAGCTGCTAAATGGTTTCCTCCTGAAGGTGGACAAAAACCTAAATAGTAATGTTAAAGCAGAGACTACAGTTGATGATTAAGTTATGTAAGCTACCATGCCCACGAAAGCAACCTTGAGACAAGTTATCTCAGATAAGAAAGAACCATAAAGAGTGCATTCAACATAAGATGAAAATAGAAAACAATGTGCTAAAAAACAATATTGTGTTTGAGATGTTTAAAGGATTAATATGCTTTTGGTTCAAGAGGAAAATCCCTATATGGTCAGTGAAAAACTCATAGACCTATCCATCTATATTTTCTATAATACCCCATAGGGCTTGGTCCATGTTGAGGCCTTCTTTAGATAGGATTTCAACTATCCTGTTCCTTTCCCTGTAAATATGGTTGCAAGTAAAAAAAGAGAAGATGTCAATAATTCGCTAGTTAGATATTCATCCAATTATTAAAATGTATATGTATATATTGTATTGTAATATATATTTATATATATATTAATATATATTATATATATATATATATATTATATAATAATATAATATATATAAATATATATATAAATATATATATAATATAAATATATATATATATTATATATATATATTATAATATTATATATAATATATAACTCATGGGGTAAGCTCAATTAGTTAGATGGCTATTGAAACCGTAAAGTCTCTAGTTCCAGAATGACATTAATTAATAGCCTCTATAGCATATTAAACCTCATGAAACTTTATGCACAACCCATAAACACGTTTCCTGAAGTAAAATGCTAAAATATCTTACAATTTTGCATACACAAAGTTGATTGTCGCATATCAATCAGTTGTATTGTGCCCTTTGAACTACTATATGCTAACGTTTTGTAATGAGTCAAATGGAATTTAGTTGATGTTATAACTTCCGCAGATACATAGCGAGATCAAAATGTTTTAAAATACATTCCAATTTTAAATTCAACTTCAACATTAAACATATAAAATTAGTAGAGGAAAGTGAATGTTTCAAATATCCTATTTCATAATGCCAAAAGAATTTTAGATGTAATGATCTTCAATAAAGAAATATACATAAATGCAATCGTATGACATGAATCTTTGCCTATAGTTGCCACCTAATAGTTGAGGAGGATCACAAAAAAAAACTAGTTCTAACGATATTAATCAAGCATTCCAAAAACCTGCGCAAAGCTATTATAATAGCTTCTTTATAACGTACATATGGTCAATGCCATTTCATTCATGTAAACGTTTTCTACTATAAATTTTTCTTCTTGGTCAAAAAGGTAGATATGTAGTTCTTCACATGTGTGATCAATATATCTCAATATCAAACTAGATCTGGAGCTAAGATGGATAAGCCAAATTATAGGACAAGTTCTCCTATTTGTGGACAACATTGTTCTTCCATAAGAAATATATAGTAAGCTTGAGGTGTAGCTCTCTGCAAAATGGCTATAGTCAATGCTTGAAAGACAGGGCACATATTAATTGGTGCATTGGGTAAAAGGTATGTTGAGGCAATACGAGCCTTCAATCAAGTTCTGTTGTATATAATAAAGACCAAACAATTCCATCAAAAGTATACATAATTTGAACAAATTCTAGAGAATAAAGAACAGGTGTATGCTTTATTGGTAGTCATCAAAAAGTTGGGCATGTATGTATCACCATCCATAGCAAGATCATGTTAACTAAAAAAAAATGCACGTATAGCACACGCCTTTTAATTAACATAATATTGTACAACCCAACCTCCACTTTGTACTCTGCAAACTGTGGGGGCTAAAGTTGCTTATCTTCGTCTATGGTTAGATTCTGATGCCTGACAACTATTTCTCAAATACTCAACTATGTTTAAGCCATCTCCACCCATGACTTACAATTCATGATATTCAGAGTCTGTTCCCTGTATTTTTCTGCTACAACAAATGGGATTCATTATTTTCACTACTCTGAAATAATACCGCTCATAATCCTCTCGACCTATCATAAAATTTATCCAATCTAAAAGTACAATCCTTAAATTCCCAAAATGGACTTTCAAGGTTAGCCAAAATTCAACAATGTTTAAATAACCAACTACAAACTCTTAGGGTGTTGAAAACTTTACATTGCTAGAATGTTTTGAAATTCAACATATCTACTTCAAAGTTTACCATGTATAAGTCCTTAACGCCGTAGTAATTTTTGTAAGTTTTCATATTGAAACCTTCAATAGTCTTAGTGGGAATGCTAGACTCTAGTCCAGGAGTGAAACACACAATGCACTCATTTTAGTAAATTTTGTACCATAAAGGTCCCAATATTATTGAAGGAATAGGAATTGCAAACCAATTCAAACATAAAAGTAATTCTAGCAAATGAACTATCGTACACCCAAACATGTTATAACTTCAAAATGGTAGATGAAAAATACCAAGATAATCTTTAAGGGCTCTCAAATTTAAGGTGATAGTTAACACTTCAGAAGAAGGTAGTGTACAACACTCATCATGTGTGACACTGCTAGAATTATGGTTTAGAGTACATCCTTGTACATACTTGACACAGTCACAAACACACCTTTATAAACCTCCATTCATATAGGCAAGGATTTAGAACGGTTTGAAATATTCATTTGTACAAAATCATGACAAAGTGTTACAACATTTACGATTTAACCTCATACACACTAAATAGTAAAAGACACCCACACCTAGGACAACTTTGATATGTTTATTTTGAAGGAAGATTTTAACTCCCATTGTATAGCCATACAAATAAAATATGCCTATACCCATACCCTTATCCATGGATGGGAAATCACTAAGGGTAAAAAAATTGTCAATTGATTGCACCTACTTGCCACTATCAGATGATATCTTTCCCATGACTAAAAGTGATGCATCCTTGTCAATTTATATTTTGATTCATTGACATGGAATTATGGTGCATAACCCGTTCCAATATAGGTTTCTCCCTCTTTCCACCTAGAATATACAATTTTTGCATTTCTAGCAAGATTATCATGAAGCTTCCATGGTTGCCAACAAACCATTTATTCTAGTGAATCTAGTGCCCAAGCAGGACACAACATGCAATATGGGGTGATAAATGCTTGGGAAGTTTTTCATCTGATAAAAAACTTTTCACCACCTAAATAATCTATTTACATAGAAAATTGGAAGCATTGAAAAGTAATTTAAGGTCACTTCACACTCACTGTAATTTGGACTATGTTTTTGCAAACAGATTAAAATCTCGAAAAAAAGCATGCTCTCAAGTTCCCTTGAAGTCTCTAAAGATATATCAAAAAGACTTAAGTTTCCTTAGAAAAACAAAAGACTCGAGTCCCTCGGGTTAAAAACATTAAGAAACCAGAAATTTAGTAAAATTCAACATATGAACTATATTATGGAAATCACCTATCGGGTTTTCTTGAAGCCCATTTGAATTTTTAGGGCTCACATGGCTACCCTACCACTAGGAGTAAGGACGATGAGGTTCTATATGCAACATAGATAATTTTATTAGGTCACAGTATCCAAAATTTTGAGGTTATAAGATTGCTTCATGATGAGGCCATTTCACTTGAGATTTTTCTAGGATAAGCAAACCACCAAGTCTTGATGCTTGTTGTAGTTCCCACAAGTTGTTGCAATATCCCACTCAAAGAAAACAAAAGGAACACATTGTATTATGTTCAAGCCCATTACTACCTTAGTGTGTGAAGACACTGCAAGTTTTATTACCTATTTCCTTGTAATAAAACAATAGAAGAAAAAACAATAAGAAAAACCCTAGTCTTACCATTTTTCAGTCTAAGTGGCCAGGGGTTTCGATCTCCAAGTTGTATGGTTTGGATATTTATCTTTCAACAACTGGTTTCGTCGTTGGATTAAATATGTGGTTCACCTATCTTTAGCTTGATTACAATGCGGGTTGGTCAGATTATGTTTTGGTCTCAACGAGTCCCCTCCCTTATTTATGTGGTTTCCTCTAAAAACAAATTGCTCATAGCTAGGGACAATGAGCTTCTCGTTAGGCTAACATTTTTTTCATTACCCATCGGGGGTGAATCCAAATCCTAAGATACTAAGAGTTAGTGATAAATATGGTTGACCAAGATTCATAGCCTCTATAATATTGCCTGCCTTACTTAGACTTACTACACCAGATAGGTGGAAGGGATGGGCTCACTTAGATAGAGCTTTTTGACGGGTAAGGTCCTAAATATCAAAGGTAAGTGAAGATAAGGTAATGAATCCAGTAAGCGAAGGGAAGGTCTGGTTAAAGAACCATCTTATCCCACCCAAACTTATTCTCCCTCATCCTGGGTGCGATGAAAATAATTTAAGGGTCTTTGAGTTCATTACTACCTAGAACCACATTACTTGCAGGTTGGGATAGGAAAGGAACCAAGAGGCTCTTGTTGGTTGTGTGCTTGGCATGTAAATTCCTCGCTTGGGTATTAACAATACTAGGGAATATCTAAAACCATTTATGAAAACAAAGACACTAAGATGGAATGTAAACCCAACTTTTGCACACAAACACACCGAGATGCAGATAGTTGGCATGTAAATTCCTCACTTGGGTATTAACAATACCAGGGAATATGTAAATTAATAAACCTAATTTCAATTGGTGCAACATATTAACAATATATTTTTATACAACACATCATTTGTCTCAATTACAATAACAAACGGGTTTGTCACATTTGCAACCAAATATGTAATTTGTTGCAAGTGCGGCGCCTTAGAAATAATACATCGCAATTATGATGCACAAGAAATATTTCGTTGTAACTATGATGAACATGGGCACCAAAACTTTAAAAAATGACATTTTTCTTTACCTTTGCGACAACATGGGCCATATTGTTAGACTATGTAATCATAATTTAGTGTTATATGTAGTAGTGGGCTTAAGGGTGGTTGACTACAAGAAAGGTTGCGGTACAGTCAACCTAAGTTTAGGTGGAGAGTTGGAGTTCCAATATTAGTTGCTAGGATCATTTGCATCACAAGATAAGTGGTTTAATGTTAACGTGGTTGTTATTTCACTGTGATGTTAGATTATTCTTATATAGCATGTATAGTTAATGAGGATCTCATGTTCATTGTGTAACTGAATGAATGTGTGAATGAGAAATATTCATGTGATGGGAGCTTGAGACTCCCTATGATACTATTATGTTAATAGTAATTCTCATAGTACCTTAAATGGTTTAATGTACTGATACATTGGCTAAGAGTCCCTTGAACGAACCCTATATTAACATGAGAAATGATATGCCTAAGTGCTTCATTAGAAAATGTTGAGAGTTTTGGACATGAGTTCCAATTATAAATCCCTAAGAAGAAATTAGCCTTGGTCGGGATTGAGTTCATGGCATGTGCAAGGAGAAAAATTCAAGGAAAACCTAGAAAATTATCTTGAAGCTTATGGAAAAATATGCCTTGAAAACCAACTAAACGAGGGCCAGTTTGGGGGTCTGGAAGTTTAAGCCCATTTACTTTGGTAATCGAAGGAAAGGCCTGAATGAGAATGGCCAAACTATGTTGGGAGTTTGGGCAAGATGGAACAATAAAAGTAGTTTGGGGACTGAGTCAATTCAAGGCCTAGGAAGTTCGGGTGTGAAGGCCTTGGTCTGAACTAGCCACGAGACAAAGAATCCATCATTCATTTAATGTGGAAGTTTTCTAGCGCTAGACCAAGGGTCCTTCTTGTTCACGAGTTGGAAGTAGTGCAAGTTTGTTCTTCTGTCACAGACTTGTTACCACTCATTTTAGTAGGGGTCCTATGAGGGGTTCCAAAGGGACTACTACTAGGTCAAGTGACAACAATGGGACAAGGGCCCATTATTAACTTAGTCGATGTCCCCTGGTCTTTACGGGCTTTCACTAATGGGAGGAGTCTTGGTATAAGGAAATCACTAGAAATGATGAGTCAATGATATGACATGTAGTGATTTCTAAAGGCCATTCACAAGAGAGAGTCAAATAATAGGGCATGCTTCCTTTAGAAGAAAGGTGAAGGTCTCCTTAAGAAATTCTCAAGGGAGGCTTGGACCTATGGATTAGAGGTATTCTCAAAATAGAGGATGTCCTAGACCTAATACTCTTCTATAAACTATGTTTCTATGTGGCCTTGCGAAATAAGGAATGGTAGAGATGTGGCACAACAAAGAAGCCCAAGGGCACCCAAACAAGACCTAGGGTTTTAGGTGTATCATCAAACAAGGAGCCTAAGTCAGGTAAGGGGGGAGAAGGGATCAAAGATAAATGAACTTCCTTTGAGTTTTCAATCATATCAGATCCCTTAGAATGTCGCTAACCTAGAAGAACCAAGAACCAAATGGTTTTGGAGCTAGGGCTTGGT
Organism: Pinus taeda; assembly: GCA_000404065.3. Taxonomy (NCBI): domain Eukaryota; kingdom Viridiplantae; phylum Streptophyta; class Pinopsida; order Pinales; family Pinaceae; genus Pinus; species Pinus taeda. The sequence goes on from APFE030222004.1 coordinate 6,491, forward strand.
GTATCTCACAAACCGACGTGGGATTTGCTTCAAACTTGGAGGGCTAGTGGAGGACATCCAATGCAATTCCTTGCCAATTCGCTCAGCAAACTAATGGCTAGAATGGAATTAGTTGGATTCCCTAGCTTGGTCGTCTAGGGTTAGGGCAGAAAATTGAAAAAAAGGAAAAATTTTATGGTAATCATCAAGGATTGAGACGAGTGCCTAGCCAATTTTGGAGAATGGAGTAAAAGTGAAATTGATTTAGGATTTTTTCTCTTTAACGGAGTCCTCCTGCAACCTCACATGCCCTAGAGATGCAACAACTAGGTCACAAGAGAAATTTATACTTATTTAGACAAATAATGGAGTTTTGGGGTGAAAAGGTAAAAACCCACCCCTAGTCATAATTCGATCTTTATGTCAAGATTAATAACATATGAAACGAGCCAAGATTATAGACGTTCATGAATTTCACATTAATAATTAGGGCAGAAACATAATCAAAGCATAATGTTCCATACATTAGACAATATGCATGAAATATTTCACATTAGAAGAGCATTTACATGACAAGAAGATTATATCCATCCATTAAACTTGCAAAAAGGAAGCTCTAAGACAAATAAAAAATATCCAAACATCAAAATGCATTAATTGATCTCCAATTCATCCAACAATAGTAGGTCCAAAATCTTTTTCTCCAAAGAGGTACAAATCCAAGTGATGATGAGAGATAAAATGATTCTCTCTTACATTTATATGATCCTCTAAGGGATTCGAATGGCTAAACTTGGCCTAATAATGCCCCTAATAATAAAACAATGTGCAAGATAACAATAATTTTTGTGACAAGGCCACCAAATAGCTCTAGAATAAGAATAATTAGCCTCTCAAGAGGGTCGAAATGATAGATAAATAGCTAAGAGGGTCGTTGGAAGGCCAAATGAAGTCCAACATGTGCCAAAATGAATAGAAGGGCTCCAAAAATAGTGATGATGGGTATGGCCCCTTTATCTCCAAGAAAATGACCTGTGGTGCCCCTAAGTGGTTGTGCGGGCACAAAATCATCCTCATGGGTCTCCAACTGAATCGAACAAGCTTGTATCCCATTTGCAAGGCTGGAACAATGATGCAATTCATCCCTTTATCTCCCATGGTGAGACACAAACTCATATGGGCCTTGGATCAACCGCCAAGTGTGTGGTGCAAGAGTGTAGCTAGTTGGGCAAGGTGGTCCAGGTGCATCATCATCATCAAATAAGTGGGACACAAGCGAGCAATGAATGGTGTGGAAGGATCCCATGGCATGGCTATCTACTCTCTGATATAGTGGAGGCCCATGGCTCTCAACACACACCCTATAAATGCCAATATGAGCCTCTGAAGGGCTTGAACGCATATATGGAGACCAAAACCCATGATGAAGACCCACCTGCAATCCTGCACAAGATCCAATGCATCCCCTCACCTTCCAGTACAACAAATCATTAGTGTAATTAAGCAAATGAGCTTACAAGTCATGGAACCAAGTGGACACTTCATAATGGCATGCCCTTACATAATGGGTTTTAAAGTGTACAAGTGTCTCCAAGTTTAATAAGGAAATTAATCAAGGACCCTATTAAGCAGTTTCAATCTCTAAGGGAGTGACAGGTCCATGGTACATCCGTCATATGGCAGATGTCGTGTGATATAATGATGGAATGGAGTGGGGTATCAGGGAAGGCTCCAAGCCACATGCCATGGTACAAAGGTAGCTATGATGAGGGAAGCACACACTTGGGTGTATAGATGTAGGAGGGAGTAAACATGGTACATGAGTTACCTTGACCTTTGTTTTTCCACCCTTCTTCATATGCCTTTTGCCTTTTATTGTTTTTTCTTTTATAATTTCTTGGGGCTCCACGGGATGAGAGCATGATGTGAATGATATAGCAGTGAATACCCCCTTAAGGTAGGGAATTTCATCGCCCACCAGGGGTTGGGACAATCATGTGTTCCTTAATGATGTAGGGGGCCAATATGAGGGGCCTTAGGAACCAGGGTGATAGGCCATGATGATAGGGGTAGAGCTCATATTGGCTTTTGCCCATGTGCTAAATTTTTATGTCCTGGCCATCTTTCACATTTTATGGCACATCTCCAGTTGAGAGAGGTCAAATTATGATTTTTACTTTCTTTTTAGCGGCATCAACCTCCGAGGAATCGTTTCAGGCCCGAAAAAAAAGTGTGGACAAGGGGAGGGGGAGGCTAACTCCTTGTGGACCCATATGGGAAATATGTGAAAAGGAGTCATAATGAGCGGAGGGGAGTGATGTATGTGATGTAGGGAAGTGGAATCATGCAACCAAAACTGGGATTTCCCATGTAATGCCACTCCTAAAGCTATTAACCAATACAAGGGATCCCATTGGATTAGGATACAAGATTAACTACCAAATTGGATAAGGGGACAAGAGTATAAGCCAAGCTCATTTTTTATGCTAAATCCCCCCACTAATCCATGCCCAAAAGTGTCCATGATAAGTAAGCGAAGATACCCAACTACATAATGAAAGCCATAACTTCGAGGTTGGAAGGCCCACCTTCAAACATGCGATCATGACAAATGGGTGAGGGTGCATAATGGCTGGCTCAAGTGGCAAAGATGGTGGCACATCGAGCTATTTGGGGGCTGCAAGGGGTTGTTGGCTGTTGGTTGAAGACAAATCTAGGAGAAAATTTCTCCTATGAGTGTCACCCATTGGCGATGGGTAATATGGCTTGGAAAACGGGAGCCACGAGATGGACATTACATCCATCAAGTGGAAAGAAACTATTCCCATTCATGGTTGCACCCCTGTGAGGGTGATTCTTTTATGTTGCAAAGGATAATGCCTGGGGTGCGATTATGTGGATGCCCGAAGGTTGGGCCCACGGAAGGATGGAAAGACCTTATATTGAGAAATGTTAATTTTGCATGAGTTGGGAACCCTAGTGGGACCCATGGTCATGCCCATGAGTCGAGATGACATAGATGAGGCAATGATGTGGCAAGCATAGGAAACCCTTCTCAAGGTCAAGTGGCCTATAGTTGAGTGACATGTGGCACCTTAGGGAGGGCCATGTAGTAGCATGACATCATCAAGGTCCCCAGGATGACTAAGGGGTGCACTACACAACTTGAGATGAGGTGGTGATTACGTGGAGACTGCTACTGATGGGGCGAGCCACTTGGGCTACAAGATGAGCGCCACATGGCAACCTTGCAAACATGATGAGGATTTATTGGCCAAACTTTAAACAACCATAACTTTTGACTTGAGAGCCAAATTTCGATAAAATTTATATTGCCGAATTTTTTTTCGACAAGCTGAACACAATCATGGCATTGGTTTCGAGTTTTAAGAAAGTTGGGAAATAATAAAATTCTAAGACACCATTTCCATGACAGGAGTATGGAGGTTGGTTTTTAATCAAGGTAATGCCTACGGTGTTGTAGAATGGTCTAAGGGGGTGGACAGGGGTGTTATATTGATCCCTTGCAATGTTTAAGAAGTGACAAAACATACTCAATACATTATAATTAATGTGATGAGTTTCTTAGTCCCAAATTATTTGTTTAGATTGGAGTCATTTGTGGAAGGGATTTACAAAGAAAAACCACTACTGATTTGGTTAACATTCAATAATTCTTCTTATAGATTTGAGCCAATTGCCACTTGTAATGGATGAACCTCTATATACACAAACAACTCCAAGGAGGTATTTATGCACCACCTTTACCATCACAATCAATTTGGAAACAAGTTTCCCATAATAGGGCACTAAAGGCACTAATTCTTGCTAGTTGATGACAAACATTCATAGTGCTACATTGATGGAACCTCCTTCAATCTAGGTCAAACAAATTATTTTTCACCAAAGGGCATATAGCATTTGACACTTCAATCCACCTCTTTGCAATGAAAATTCTTGTTGACGACCATAATAAGTGCATACTAGAATCCTTGAATATGTCAATTGCACAAATTACCATAGAATTCATAAGTGGTTCAAAAGCACACCAAATAGATGACCACCAACTTGAATATTGCAATACGTAGGTCAATGAGTTATGTTGTCTTGCAATTTGTACGTTTAGGCAGGTAGGATTAGTCAATGGTATTGTTGAAGTATTCATGCAAATTACGTACACCCAAGGAATTAGCCCTTCAAACTTGCCAACGTATGTTGTTATGGCATTCGATAAGTCCATTGACCCTCAGTAGAACTAAAGACAACCAAAGTATGTACTAATTTGACCCATATAACATAGTAACAAGAAACAAATATCTCTTAAGATAGTTTGAAAATTAAATATACATAAATCATATTAATAACACGAAATATCAAAACTTGACCTTCATAACAATGTTACACATCATTACTATTAAAAACTAATAAATCTTCTGAAAAACTCTACCCACTTTGAAAGAAAAACAAAACATGAATATCTTCTTTGTATCTTACACCATTATAACATCCCACTTCAATTACTATCACCCCTTTTAAAAAAAACATTTAAACATTTACACATTGAAATTAAATTAAAAAAATATCAAATAATTATCCATCTAATTTCAAACAAAACAATTCAAAAATGTTAACTCTTTATTTTGGTAAATATCTGTACGTAAATGAGGACCTCGGGTTTAAAGTGTGGACGCGTTGGTCGTAAAGACGAAGAAGGAATCAAACCTTTATCCCTAATTTGGATAATTAATTATTAATAAAAGGCATTAATAGTCTCCATTATCTGCTTTTGACTGGCCTGATTAAGACTGATCAAACGCTGAAAGGTAGTGGGTAGTGTGGTTTTCGGAGAAGGAATCCTCCTTTTTGGCGGTACAAATAAAGTAGCGATAGACAGAGTCAGTGGAGGAAGGATTTGCTCTTAGTTTCTTGATCAAAGGTTTAGATTTTGTTAAAGCACAAGCTGAAGCTGCTCATGGTCGAGATTCTGCAAGAATAAATCTCTTTGAGGATACAAAGCAACTTCTATGAAAGAAACCAGAGCTAATATAATCACCTGTGCATACCGTGCATACCAGCTGGCCCTCATTGCTTAGAATATATCAAGATTGTAGAATTCACTTGGAGAGAGGGCACCACAATTCAGAGCCTTTGAAATTCCTGAACTTACCGATTTATCCATTTCTTGATCATCATCTTGATACTTTTATTGTTATTATTTGTCTTTGTGTTCAATGGCAGACATACAGACATCTGCCACCGCTCTTCCCACATTCCTCCCCTCCACATCAACTAAGTACCCCTCATATGATGTGTTTATCAATCATAGAGGCCCAGACGTAAAAGACACCTTCGCTAGCCATCTTTACCATCGGCTTCTTTCACATGGATTTCAACCTTTCCTGGACAGGGAGGTATTGGAGAAGGGAGAGCTGTTATCTCCTCAAATTGAAAGCGCCATCAGAACCGCCTCCTTCCATATCGCTATTTTCTCTCCCACATATGCCGATTCCAGATGGTGTCTGGATGAGCTTGTCTCTATATTGAAGACTGGGGCCACTATTATTCCCCTCTTTTATAGTGTGAAGCCGGCCGAGCTTCGATGGGCGGGACGCTATGCTGAATCCCTGAAAAAACATGAACAGAAAGGCAGATATGACCACCAAACACTCGAAAATTGGAGAAAAGCCCTCTTCGAGGTGTCGTCCATAATTGGTTTTGAACTCGAGACCTACAACGGGTTGGAACTGATCTGAACTCTCGTTGTCCTTTTTGTTAATCGAACTTGTACTGATGTACGCTAATCATGTTGTTTGTTTTGTCTTTGAATTTACAGTGACGAGGGCAAGCTATTGGATAGTGTTGTTCAATGCCTGCTTAAAAAGCGCAGACAAGCAGCCTTAAATGTGGCCAAAGCAGCCTTGTATGTGGCCAGATATCCAACTGGCCTACAAGAAAAAGTAGAAGATTTTGAAAAAACTGTGCTATTGCAGAAGCAGCAGAGTGGCGAAGCTCAGGTCTTGGGGATTGTTGGCTTGGGTGGAGTGGGGAAGTCAACACTAGCCAAAGAACTCTTCAACAAGAAGAGCTGCGATTTCAATAAATCCTGCTTCTTATTTGATTGCAGAGAGACTGTACGTCAAAGCTCTATATGTTCATTGCAGGGCAAACTTCTTATGGGCCTGACTCAGAGGAATGAGCAAATAGATAGCATTGATGAAGGTATAGAAATACTCAGAAGGTATCTTTCATCCTCAGATGCTCTAGTAGTTATAGATGATGTAGATGATGTGCATCAGTTAGATGCACTTTTGCCAATAAAGGATGTGCTTCAATCGCATAGCTTAATATTGGTTACATCTAGATACAAGGATGTCCTCACAAGCTCAGGGATAGCAGAGTCATCAATCTATAAGTTAACAGGCCTCGATGAACAATACTCCCAGCAGCTTTTCTGTTCGTATGCTTTCTTGCAGCCTCATCCACCCCTAGGATTCGAATATCTTGTAGATGAATTTTGTATGGCCTGCGGTGGATTGCCTTTATCTTTGAAGGTGTTTGGCGGGCTTCTGTGTCAAAAGAAGGACAAATCTTATTGGGAAGGTCAATTGGATAAACTTCGGCAAATTAAACTTCCCACTGAAATCCAGGAGAGGCTTAAAATAAGTTACAATGCATTAGATGGGGAAGAAAAGCAAATATTCTTAGACATTGCTTGTTATTTTATTGGAGAAGACAGGGATTTGGCGATCAGAGTATGGGACGGATCAGGCTGGAATGGTTTGGTGGGGCTGTTAAATCTGGAAAGCAAATGCCTTGTGGAGCTCGACATAGAAAATAATACAATAAAAATGCATGACCATCTCAGAGATTTGGGGCGAAATATAGCGGCGGATCAGGAAGATTCTTTTGGTCGTCGTCTTTGGCGAACGACCGACGACATTGATGATTTGTGGCAGCAATCGCCTGTAAGTTCTTGAATCATTCTAACATTAACCTGTTGCTCTGTTTTAGTTTTTTGCTACTTAGAGAAAAACTCGTTGACAGTTTTCTTTATTTGCTGTTTGACAGTTTGTTCGTAAAGAATCTGCAGGTAATAACCGAGGTGCGGGGAATTAGGATGGTTCGTGGCCTCAGTTATTTCTATCACATTCGGGAACCAGAATCAGATGAAGAAGTCTCGTGGTTCAAAAATTGGTGTGATGAGGTCTTCGGAAACTGTCTGAGAAAGTTGATCGATCCTAAACCATATCGTTTCAGGAAGTTACAACTTGTTGCAACTGAAGATCGTCATTTAGAAAGCATACTGAGGAGGGTAGAGTCACCAAACCTGATATGGCTACGCTGGAACAACTGTCCCTTCTCTTGCCTGCCTCCTTGGATTCCGATGAAGAATATAAGGGTTTTAGAAGTGGTAGGAATCAAATTGAAAAAACTGTGGCAAGCAGAATCTCAGGTTAGTGCTAAAGACAATTTTGTATTTATTCTCTTTTTATTACTTTGCCGCCCTAATTTATGGTAGATTGTTGCTGCAATTGCTATACTAGCACAGGCTCTCGAACGCATTTGAGGGGTTTTGTAAATAAAACCTATGACCTCTGTATTTTTCTTACAGTTGAAAGATGAATATTGCGTGGCAGGCACCTCTGGAGTTGCGGGAGCTACATGTTTATGCTCCTCTTTCAATGTTCCCAAAGTCCATTGGACGGATGAAGCACATCGAAAAGATTGTGGTGACTTGTATGTCAGATTTGATTCATCTCAAAACTTTACCAGAGGAATTCTGTCATTTGTCCTCACTGCAATACCTGCACCTAAGATGCCCAGATATGAAGTCGCTGCCTGATTCTTTCGGGTTCTTAACAAATCTCCAGCACCTCAATCTCTCTCGCTGCCGGAGTTTGCAAGGGCTTCCAAATTCCTTCGGGAATTTAATTCGACTTAAATATCTGAATTTGGAATATTGCTCCGATTTGACCTTGTCGGAGGAAACATTTGCAAATATCAGGACGCTTGAATATCTAAACCTTTCGGACTGCAAGAGCGTGGAAGTGTTGCCTCGCCAAGTTGCACATCAACTGTCCCTGGAAATATTAATCCTGTCAGAGACAAATTTAAAAGAATTGCCTGGGGATATTGGAAACCTAAGCAGTTTGGAAGAATTTTCTTTGGGAAATTCTTTGTTGGAAATGCTGCCCGGTTCTCTAGGTCGCCTGAGCAGCTTGAAGAAGTTGTGGGTTTGCGATTGCCCAGAATTGAAATCTTTGCCCCATTCGTTGGGGCTGTTGACTCAGCTGACAACGTTATGGGTTGGAGGCTGTGGAATACAGTCCTTACCGCCTGAAGTCGCGAAGTTGAACAATCTGGTGGAGTTAAGAGTGAGGGAGTGCCCATTACGGGAGCTGTTATTGAAAAATCTGGTTGAAGGAGAAGAAGGACCATTAACAGATCTGTCAGGGCGAAGAGAAGCTATTTCAGATTCCTCCGCTGCCAGTACTCAACAGCAATGCATGTACCGGCTGGGACACTTACAGCTATGGCAGACAGAAATATCGCAGATATCCTTTGGTGAAGGTGTCTGCCCCAACCTGAAACAGCTGGACATCAGACATTGTGCTCATCTGGTGGAAATTGGAGCGTTGCCACCAACACTCATCAGGCTGAAATTGTATAAATGCCGGCGACTGAGGAGAATAGAAGGTATCTGTAATCTTACAAGACTTCAAAAGCTAAACATCAGAAAGTGTGTAGAACTGGAGGATCTCCCCAGTCTTGAACGGTTGACAGCTCTGGAGAAGTTCTCGGCGGATGAATGTTCTAAGCTAAGAAGAATAAAGGGATTGGGGCAGCTAGCGGCGCTTCGAATCCTGTATGTGTCTTCTTGCAAGGCACTAGAAGAACTCACAGGTATTGAAAATTTGAGGGTTTTGGAGAAGCTTGATGTTGCTCAGTGTCCCCAACTGCGGTGGGGTGAGGGAACAGTGGAACAGTTGGGCCAACGATTAAAATTCTTCAATTTGTAACTTTTTATGAAATGTCACAGCATTCGTTATCCCAATTTGATAATATAATGTATGTGTATATTTTTTTGAATTGATTTTAATTTTTAAATTTTTTTTAGAACAAGGCCTTATAAATAGATATAGTTGATATATTTCATTATTTATTTATGGTGATGTGATATTAAAGAGGTACTGATCTGTAAATTGCGATGGATATCTTATTGGACTACTCATCACAGTATATTTTAAAATGATATTATAAACACATTAAAGTTATACTAGATATTATGAAATGGTGATTATCTATGATTAAGATGTGTAATATGATAGTTATATCACTTAATATGTTGAAATGAATTGATAATGTAAAAAGAAATGATATTAGTAAAAGAAATGTTGTTTTTAATATAATGATTATAAGATGTATTTTAGGAAGTACTATGTAGGAAAACCTAGTAATAAATGAGGAATGTGTTTTTTCTTGTTTTTTTAGATTAAAACTCAAAATATAATTAATGTCAAAATAGGCATTGCGACCTTAGATTGGTTGCTATATAATTATCTTCTTTTGTTCTACTATGATAACCCATTACTTTGTTATGCTCAACTATGGAATGATTAGTAATTACAATATGAACGAAACCCCTTTCTTCCCTTGTGGTTCAATTTTTAATAAATCTTGATAGTTGTTTACGGTTAGGGTTAAAGTTTTTGCATCTCTCATCTCTTAATTAGGGTCAAGGTTTTGGATCCATTGAGATATTCTTGAAAGTCTCCAAGAGATTCATTCTCCATATGTGAGAATGAGAGCTAACATGACAACCACTTGGTGTAGTTGTAGTTAAAGCATAAGTCATCTTGATAGAGGTATAAATCCCTCATACAAACACTTGGTAAGATGCTCCTAAAATTGTTGGAAATGTAATGATGAGTAAAATGATGATGTATATGTTTTAGAACCCCAAATCACTACTCTAAGATTGACTCCTGAAATGGGCTTGATAAGACTTGATAAGACAACAAATTGTTGTAGTCTCTTCTAGCTTTAGATTTGGTGAAGTTTTTGCTTCTTGATCTTCTTGATCTTCACAATCTATGTAGAATAATTTATTCTCATTGCATTTACGTCTCTTACTATGCTAGCTATCACAATTGCTCTTATTTCATCCATTTGTTGACTAGTAAACCTTGTTGGTTTAAGAGAGGGAGCATGAACTTCGTTATAGTTATTAGTGACCAATTTTCTAGTGGCCATATTTTACTTTCCTTTCCAAACAGAAACAAGCTCTAGTCTGAGTTTTAGTTTCAAAGAGATGAACCTCATGTTGGGTGCTTTCCTTTAAAGTTCCAATGAATAGACGTCTAACAAATTTATCCTATAAAATATTATTTACTTTGAGACTAAACATTTGGAATTGTTTATTGTGCTTTGTAATTGGACCATTTTGTCAAAGATTTACCAATTTACTGAGAATTTATTGCTCTTATATCCCCATAATGTGCTATCAATTCCTTTGTAAAAATGGACCAAGAAATTGTAACATACTTCTATCCACCACCTAGCCCATACTAAGGGTAGAAGGAGGCATTACTATGGATGAGTCCACCTCCAATGTCTTATTATGGAAATGGAGTCTTAAATTTTTGACATTTTCCAAAATTTCCAAACCTTAAAATTAAAACATTTCCATTGCGTTCAACTTGTTGAGATCTTTCTAGAGGTAAGAGTTTTTCCTCAATCTGATTCCCAGATCTCAAGTTATGGCCATTTAAAGTTTCAGCCATTAATCTCTTGCCACATCATCGGGATCTAACACATGGCACCCATGCAGTCTTCACGTGGTGCCCACGTGGAACTCCTTGTTATGTTGTGTCATCCCCTATCTAATTTGTTTCATAGTGGTGCCACCATGGCATGCCACCCAACCATACCATTTCAACATATAATTTAATATAATTTTAATTTTAATAACTTCATAAAAATACACTAATACATGTATACATTAATATATTAATAAATATACATTAATAAGTATAATTATATATTATAACCATACATAAAGATAATTATAAATAGATAAAGCTATATAATAATGTATAAACATTTGTAGATATTTATATGTAGACATTAGCATACATTAGTAGATATTAAATTAATTATTAATAAATAAAAAAATGATGTCATAATGTGACATGCAAAATCAAACAAAACACCATCACAATGTGACAAATAACAACCAACATCAAAATGTGACTCCCACAACAAACAATGTCACAATATGAAAGACAATAAACGACATCAAAATATACCAAAAAACAAGACTTCAGAAAATCACATGGTCAACCATGATGTTGCATTGTACCAGACAACATCAGAATGTGACAAACAACACATGACATCACAATGTGATGAACAACTAATAATGCAGCATTCTTATGACCTCAAAATGTGACGAACAACAAATGTTGTCGTAATGTGATGAACTACAAATGTCGTTACAATGTAATGAGACTAAATGATGTCAGAAAGTGACTAACAACAAACAACTTCACAATGTGACAAAAAACAAATGACGTCGCATTGTTACGTACCAAAATTTTCTTCACAATTGGAACAAAAACAATGTTATAATGTGATGAACAAATATTAACATTCCAATGAAATGAATGAAAACCATTGTCAACCATGATCAACCATGTTTAACTAAGTCAACTATGATTGACCCTTGGTTGGCCATGGTCAAGCATGGTAAACCATGGTCATCCATGGTCAAGCATAGTCACTTGTAAAGAAAATTTTCAACATGGTTAACATGGCCAACAATGGCCAACCACGGTCAACCAAGGTCAAACATGGTCAAACCATGTTCAACAATGGTCAACATGGTTAAAATGGCCAACTATAGTGCACATGTCTATCATAGTCACCAATGGTCAACCATAATCATCTATAGGTAAATGTTAACATCCTTAGCGAGACGTGGTCAAACATGGTCAACCATGGTCAAAGATGGTTAATGAATTATCCATGGTTGACCACTTGACCATCACATCACGATTCTCAATTGATCTGAAAACAGAGGATTGCCTATTTGCTCAATTTCACCAAATATTAACTAAGGTTGCTTTTATGTGAATGAATGAGAGAATTTGACTTTTTAAGTGCCTTTAAACATAAACTTGAAATCTGTACATAAGCATAAACAAAAGAGAAAATAAGAAGCAAACTCAAGATATTTGATGACGGAGTTCATCCCTCCTAGACTACATCTCCGAGTCTGCTTCCAAGTGGGCGTCTGTTGTATTAAGAATGCTCAAAAAGTCTATTTACATAAAATTTAGCCATTTTGGACTGTGCACACATGCACCAATGGCTACTGTCAGAATGAAGGCCTCGACCTCTACTCTCCAACGCAACTTTCCGTTCTAAAAAAGGCCCAAGGATGGCCAAGATATGCCCAAAAAGGCATTTACAGGCACTGTACAAAACTATATTCAGAGCTTCACCTTACAACCACTCTGCCAATGGCGCACTAGTTAAACTTTTAATAAGGCCCACGGGAGGTCCTGTGGTTAAAATCGCTGACCTCCCGCAATTGGGTTTGGTATTATGTAATAAAATAATTACAAATATACCATTTGATTTATCAAATCCACACTATAAATATCATATTGTTTTAACAAAATGTTATATAGTCGATCCATTGGACCGACGATGAAATACTTTGGGATTCATTTTAATATCTATTACCGATGACCTCATGTTATTTAACCTGTGGCACTTTAACACAGTATTATACCTGTTCAACCCGTGGCATGTATCATCGACAGTGATATAACAAGGTTAGACCATAGGCATATGGTGTATTATTTAACCTCCACGCTGATTGGAATACTCTACCATGTTTGGACTACTGTTATCGTCGTTATTAATATCCATGGGTTTGGTAGGACTGCCAGGTTGGCGAGCTCTGCCAATCCTTACCCCCAAATCAATACAATTAAAACTTAAATATGATATGTGTACCATGTATAATAAAGCCAATTCGATGGCATGTTGTTAAAGTTTTGTGATGACTGTTTGGAGGTCGTGGGTTCGAGCCCGACCTATGCTAGTTGACCTGCGTTGTTGACTTTGAATGCCTGCGTTGACTTTGTTCTACCACGTGTCACACTGAGAGACTACCACTTGCCCGGCAAGGCCCATTTTTTTTTTCGGTTGCAGGAAAACTTCAGAACGTGTTTTCTCCCTCATACGAAGGCCATTTTCGAAACCAAATATATTGTTATAATCAATGCAACAAGCTCTTCGACTTGGCGTTGGTTTCATGAGCATCTGAGAATGTAAAATTCTGAGCATTTCAAGGACCCTCCTATATCATTCTCTCCACTAAAAGATTTTGTACCACCAAAAGTTTGGTTTGAAGCAAACATGAGGTGAGGGTACAACTCCCTCACCCTTCCAATCTCCATACACCTTGCTTTACTTGGATTCATGCCTTTGAGTCCCACTCGAAGATACTCAACATCTCCTCGCATGGAAGCGTGGACCTTCCTACCCATGATGGTATCTTCCTATAACTCAGTCATACATTCAGGGGAAAATTAATCTACAGTAGGAATTTGAGAATTTTCCTCTGGATCCATGATCATAGGAGGTTCATACAACTTCAAATTTTCAACATTGACAACTGAATATATGTGCATGTATGGAGGAAAATTTAACTGAAATACTTTGTGACAAATCTTTTCAGCAATCTTAAATGGACCATACCCGATAGTTTTCAACTTTTTACCTTCGCCTTTCATCCTTTCTTTGCTGATGTGTAGCCATACTTGATCACCAACCTAGAAGTGATGATCCATCTGATGCTTGTCATGGCACATTCTGTACTTGGCCTGACTTTTATCGAATTGATCCTACACTGCTTCATGAATCGTTTTAATTCTTTCAATGAACTTGATTTCTTTGTCAGCGTCTGCATGTCCATCCTTCTTAGCTTCTTCACCAAACATGAAGTCCATTGGTGATTTTGGCAGGTACCCAAAACATGTCCCAAAAGGAGATCTCCCTGTAGAAGAATGCAAGGGCCAGTTGTAAGCACACTGGACATAATGTAAGGATTCATCCCACAACTTAGGATGTTTACTACAATAACCTATGAGAATATGTACCATTGTTTTGTTCACCACCTTTGTTTTCCCATCGATTTGTGGATGAAAAGTTGTGCTCTTTTTCAACTTAGTGTCCCTAAGTCCCCACAAAGTGGGCCAAAATTCTCCCATGAAACAAGAGTCTCGATCTGAAATGATAGAAGTAGGCAACCCAAAATGAACCCATACATTTTGAAAGAACAAATGTGCATTCTGTTCAGTAGTAACTTGCTTTCTACATGGAACAAGAATACACATTTTTCTAAACCTATCAACCACAACATACAAATAAGAATGCCCTTTTCTAGACATTGGAAGTCCTACAAAATCCATACATATATTGTCCCATGGTCTAGAAGGAATTTGAAGTGGCATATACAAACCTAACTTTTTGTTGTTTGGTTTGCTTGTTGAACACATGACATAACCTTTAATGTATTTAGCAATTGTTTCTTTCATTCGAGGCCAAAAGTAATAACTTTGTAACTATGCCACTATCTTACCTACACCAAAATTCCCTGAAACACGAGAAGAATGTGCTTCCCTGATCACATGCACTCTTTCTCCTTGTGGTATGCACAACTTGCCAAGATGGTACAATAACATGTTATGAACATGATAATTCACTTCTTCCACCTAAGCACCATGAGTTAGTGATTCATAAACATCTTTGAAATTTGTATCTTCAACATATTTTTTAATGTAACTTTCATGTGTTGAAGGACTATTTTGAAGAGTAACTAAAGCATTCAAAGGAGGTCTTGATAACATATCAACTACTTTATTGGTGGTGCCTTTCTTATATTTGATTACTAAATGGAATTGTTGAAAAAACCCCATCCATCTATAATGTCGAGACTGTTGCAACTTAGTTTGAGATTAAAGGTACTGAAATGGCTGATGATCTGTATGAATCACTATTTCTTTGCCCATTAAATAATGTTTCTATTTTTTAACACTTTCCACTAATGCATATAATTCTTTATCATATGTTGGATAGTTAGCAACTACTTTAGAAAATGTTTATGAATGAAAGAAAGTAGGCTTTCCTTTTTGCAATAAAACTACACCTATTTCATACCCACTAGCATCAATTTCTATTTCAAATGGTTGTTTAAGGTCTAGTAATGCTAAGATTGGAGATGTCACAATTTTATTCTTTAGAGTATCAAATGATTTTTGTTTTTTTCCTCCCCACTCGAAGGAGACTTTAGAACTTGTTAAAGCATGAAGTGGTGATGCAATGAAAGATAAATGATAAATAAACTTCCTCCAATACTGAACTGCACCCAAGAAACTTCTAATTTCCATCACATTTTGAGGTCTTGGCCACCTAATGATTACATCAATTTCAGTTGGATATATTTTAAGTTGTCCTCCTCCAACTATGTAACCAAGATATACTAAGGAAGTTTTCCCAAATTCACACTTAGAAAGTTTGAGATACAATTTCTCTCTTTGCAACACATCAAAAACAAATTTAACATGATTTACATGTTCTTCAAAACTTGAACTAAAAATAAGAATATCATCCGGATAGACTATGACAAACTTATCAAGAAAAGGACAAAAAACAGCATTCATCACTCTCATAAAATTTACTAGAGCATTGCATAAACCAAACTACATAACCAACCATTCATAAAGCCCCTATCTATTCTTAAATGCAATTTTCCATATATCATTCTCTGCAATACGAATCAGATGATAACCACTTCTTAAATCCAGGTTTGTAAAGTAAAAAACATTCTTAACTGATCAAGCAAATCATCTATTCTTGGAAGAGGATACCTGTTCTTAATGGCGATTTTATTTAAGGCTCTAAAATCAACACACATTCTCCAAGTTCTATCTTTCTTAGGGACTAATATGATAGGTGATCCACATGGAGAAGAACTAGGTCGAATAAAGCCTTTATCAACCAATTCCTAAATTTGTTTCTTAATTTCTTCATTTTCTATGACCAACATATGATACATGCCAATATTTGAAAGAGGGGCATCATATTGTAATTGAATCTCATATTGTATTTCTCATTTAGGAGGTATAATTTTTTATTCTTTAAACAATTCTTTATAAGAATCTACTATTTCAACCAATTTGTCCTTAAACTGAGAATCACACCCTTGGAAAGCATCATACTTATCTTTAGGTTGTTCTTTAATAAACATGAGAACATACATTTTACTTGAATTTATGAGTCTTTTCATTTGATCTACATTAATTAAATCCAAGTTTGTCTTCATTCTATGTGCCCTGACAATGTATTCAATTCCATCTTTAAAGAGATGATATTTTTTCTCCTTTCTATGAAATATGGCATCTTGATCATAAAGATAAGGGCTACCCAACATAACTCCACATATATCCAAAGGAATCACATCTAAATCAACTTCATCAACAAAATTATCTGTAATTGCAAAACTTAAATGACATTGTTTTGTGACTTGCATCTGAGTGTTTTCTTTCAACCATCCTAAAGGGTATGGTTTTGGATGTTTTTTAGTTTCCAATCCCAATTTCCTTAATATTTCCTCAGATATTAGATTTGTCTGTGATCCACTATCGAATAATGTATCTATCTTAGTGTGCTTGGAAATAATCTTTATGTGAAACAATTCAACTCTCTTCTTTACTTCAATCACATCATTAGATTCTGAAGAAGATGTAAAACAAATAGAACTAGAGCTAGATTCAAAAGGATTATGATGAGCCTTGGTATTGCAACAAGAATGATGCAACTCCAATGGCTACCAACTTTAATTATCAACACAGGGTTCGTACAAAATTAAGAGGCATCAGCACTATATGTGCAATCTACAATGTGTCATTCCTTTGATGTCATAATGTAATGGAATGAATGTAATAAAATCAGATCTTAAACTAATTGCAGAAAATGAAATGCTCGAAATGGAAACCTTAACCTCTTGCAAGAAAGGATAAACAAGGAAAGAAACCTATTCTAATTGCATAAAGTAAAGATATATTCCAACCATTACATTTCAAATAGTTTATATCCATTAATAGATTTTATTGGATGTGGCAATCAATAAAATCATCATTGTATTATCCAATTCATAAATTTGCCCATTAACCCAAATCGCTAAAATGTTTTGCATGGGTAAAGAGGCAAATCTTAAGAGGTCTTTAGTCTTCCCTATTTATTTATTTAGAGCCTTGGGATCTTGATTAAACCCTTAGGGATAATAACCAATCTTCTTGAGTGAACCTGGGCAAGTATATTCATGTTGGAAGGCTGCTACAGGGTTTCCTATAGTTACTATAGGAAATAATAGATTTGCTAGAGGGAGTTATAATTCATTGAATGACCAACCAAATCAAATCCAAATTGGATGGCACAAATATTTTTATTGACTAGTATGTCTTAGGTCTCCATTTCGACTGGAGTTACTAAAAAATACCACTGTTAACCCATGCTAAAAAATGGCAGAAAATTATTAGTCTAAGATCTTGAAATTTGAGAACTAGTGAGCTAGTAAATCTATCAAATGCCTAACCTAATCAAGTGAAAATGCAATTGGGTAGTTGTTGCTATTAACTAGAATGTTTTTTTGATCTAATGCAAGTGGAATCAACTCAATTGAGGCTCGTTAGGATGCTCTAAAAAATAGCAGAAAGTTATTGTTATTTGCCACAAGGGACTTACAAAAATCTAGATTTGGGAATTAAAAAACTAATCCATGTAGATTAATGATTACTATAACCTTCAAAACTTGTTTCAATGATGAAATGATGCTTGTGACCCTGGAAAATAACCTACTTCAACCATTTAACCCAATCTTACAACAAGAAATTATTAATACTAAATGCTGAAATAAAAAAAAAGAATAAGAGATGCATGTGAATAAGAAGTGAAAAGAAGAAAAGTAAATGATACAAAAGGGATCTGAGGCTCCTGGGATGGCCAAATCCCAAGGAAAATCAGATTCCTATGAAGGAGACCAGGATTTAAAAGTTGAACATGTCACCAATCTTCATTATTTCCATCAATACAATTACATCCCTGCAAGAAATGACAGTGGAGCTGTAAAAATACGAGTTCTCTCCCTAAGAGGACTAATAAAAAGTATACCCCTAGAGGAAAATTCAAATTGGTAATTATACAAAATTATTAGCAATCATTCCGCATGAAAGGAGGAAGATTTCCCCACCAAAATCCCTTGATTAGTGGATATGGTTCCCAAAACTAGGAATCTGCATTAAATGACAAGGAACACATTCCTAGATTTTCTCAATCATTGGGGCTCCAGAATATGTGCAATTATTTCAGAATACATTCTTTATTTATTATTTAATATTGATCCTCCTGTAGTAGGAAGAAAGTCCCTAAATTATCTCTTCCTCCAAATCTTCATAATCTACCCAATATTCTCACAATATTCTACAAAAATAAATAATATTAGGCACAAATATGCAATTATCCATAGACCTTCCTAATGAATATATTAAATTTAAAAATACATTATCTAATGCAAAAATGGAGGTTTAATGTGCTGAAGGATGGTCATATGGGCCTTAATTTATATCTAATTTGGAGGCATAGGCCTTAATTTATGTCTAATTTAGAGGTCCATCATACCCCCTTGCTGAAAGTGTTGCTCATCCTCTGAGCAACTTAGTGAACTCATTATGCCTCATTCATCGCCCTGGTGGCCTCTCTCTTGTGCATTCCTCAGTCCTTTCTCTTAAGAATCTTGGTTGTAATTTCTACAAGGACAAGCACAAAAATGTAGTTGTTCTTTTCAGGATTGTTTAACAGTCTTTCAAGAAAAAAAAACATAACTTTCCTCTTTGCAAGTGAAATCTATTGGCTTGTACATCCATTTCATTCATATCCTCTCCCTTGAAACCTTCATTCCATTTTCACTCATTTTTCCAAAATTGTTTATGAAAAGAAAAAAATCACAGTGTTTCTTGAGACCATTAGCCTACCTTCTTCCCCTGATTCAAGATAGGTTCTTGAATATTTTTCAGTTTGGCAAGGTCTTCCACATCATTTTCCAACCTTCTGCTACCTTTTTCCACCATTTGGACACCTCTGAAACCTTTAAAAGGCCTTTAGATGAGAACTAGGACATCATGTAGTAATTCTTGTATTAACTACAAGAAACCCTGTAGCGGTTCCTGTAGTACTACAGGAAACCATGTAGCAGTTCCTATAGTACTACAGGAAACCTCGTTTAAACATGTTTTGAGTAGAAATAATAGTCTGAGCCTAGGGTAGGCCGTCAACTTGACTTCCATGCCTTTCTCCTCTTTCTATAACATCTTTTAGGCCTTGGACAAAATCCAGAAAGAGATTAGAGACCTCCCGGAAAGCCTCTTTTAATCACTGCAGTTTGAGTTCTATTTTGATGGTGAATGCCTTCTTGCCTTTTGTTGAATTCTTCTTCTTTTTTTTGGCCTTGATGATTGCCTAATGGCCTTAGAGTTATTTGTTTTTATTAGGCCTCTCTTAAGCACTGCCATTTTGGGTTTTAGTACAATTTGTTCCTTTCTTCCTTCTTGTAGCAACATTCTGCCTTCCTGTAGCAGTCATTCCTCCTCTTTCAAGATCTTCTAACTGTATGGGAGTGATGAGAAATGATGTAGAGGGTTTGGAGGATGATGCTAGGGCTTAGATGGAGTAGTGTAGGTTTGTGAAAATGGAGAGGATGTGTTGTGTGTGTTTTTTAAAGAAATTTTCAGGGCGAGACAGAGTCTAGGGTTTGTTCTTGAAAAATATTATTTGTTCTTATGAAATGGGACGGATGAATGATGGATAGCTAGTGGATATGAAGTGGATGGAGGGCTTGGAGTGCTTTGGTGACTTGGCCTTTGCACAAATTTCCTCCTTTAATTGTTGTCCACATTCCTCAAAATTATCACCCTTCATAGTTTGGATTTTCCACATTGCATGAGTGAAGGAGTGAGCTGCAATTAACTAGTTGAAGGTGGCTAAGTCAACTGAAAAATCCTTAGCCTATAAAACCTCATTCTTTATGCATTGACAATAAATTTCTAACTATAATATGCTCAAGAGAAGAGGTCAAGAATATTGCATACCTGTACCTACCTGATGGTTGTTGGAGAGGCATGCATTCTACTGCTAAGTTTATGATCCATCCATGGTCCTCTAGAGGTGATAATTTCCTTTGTTTTCTTCTGCACAGGTCTTCATAACTTGGTGATTCTAAACCTTGGTCTTCCAGTTACCATGAGCAAGCTATCTTAGTCAAATACGGCCTTCTTGGAGTGTTGGTCTTGGCCATGGTTGATGTTCACCTTCCCTATACCTTATTCCACCGTTAGACACCTTTCCCACACTTTATTTCACCTTTCGTACCTTCTTGTAGCTCTCAACATGTTTCCTATAGTAAACTAGGACATAGTTCTACATGAAACCCTATAGAATCTTGTTTAAACCCATATCTCCCAAATGGTATACTGGATTGACTTGAAATTTTCTAAGCATGTTTCCATCATCCTTATGCACCTCTCCATAAAAAAAATTTGGCCAATGGATGCACGAATCTCGAGAAAAATTAAAAATGGCTGAAGTTGATGGAGGTCGGTTTCTTAGGAAATGTGCACTAGAATTTTCTGAAATTTCTTGGGCATGTTACCATCATCCATATGCATCTCCCCATGAAACAACGTTTTAAATAGATGCACGAATACCGGGAAAATTAAAAAATGGTTGTAGGTGATGGAGACCAATTT
This sequence comes from Pinus taeda, assembly GCA_000404065.3. Lineage (NCBI taxonomy): Eukaryota > Viridiplantae > Streptophyta > Pinopsida > Pinales > Pinaceae > Pinus > Pinus taeda. Next base: position 27,346 of record APFE030222004.1, read on the forward strand.
CTCAAAAACTGTGCACTGGAATTTTCTAAAATCACTTGAGCAGGTTACCATCACCCATATGCGTCTCCACCTGAAATAGCTTGGTAAATAGATGCATTGTTTTCAAGATATTACAAAAATAAATTTATGCTCTATGTATTTCTGTTTCGTTTAGTAAAACAGAGCATTCTTGTAGTATTTTAGGACAACAATGAAACTGAATGGGAAAATCTTGGGAATGATGGGTGGATGGTGGAAATAAATGAGGGTGATGGATTGGCATGGCCTTGGCCCTTCTGGAGCATCTAAGCAAAGGAGAAAAAAGTCCAAGTTTGACTTCCTTTTACTAGAATTTGACCACTTTTTTCTTTTTTTTGGTGCCAACTTGTTTTTGTTGCTTGCAAATGTTGGAGAGAACCTACATTCATCAGAGAGATACGCAAAGCAAAGTTTTTTGTTTTTTCTCTTCTTCTTTTTTCTTCTAGGCCTACTAGCCACCTCAATGAGGTTTTCAACTAGTAGGTCTGCCTAGGCACCTCAAAGGAGGTTTTCACCTAGGGTATTTTCTTTTTCTCCTTTTTCTCTTTTTTCCAACACATTGACCGCCTCATGGAGGTTTTCAATCAATGAGCCAATCTTAGGGAGCTCAAAGGATGTTTTCACCTACGATTATTAATATTGTATTTATTGCTAGTATAGATCCATCTTAAATACACAGATCTAACATGAGCCCAGAGGGATCCAACGTTTTCACATGCAATTTTTTTTATGAGCCGAAATTATTTAAATGTTTTGTATAGTTATTTATTTATTTTTATTTTTAGATTTTAATTTTTTTTTAGTTTGGCAGATATGAGCAAAATTTCAATTTTGATGAAGGATTGACTTCCTTACACATCATACTGAGTTGTAGAATAAGCCTCTTGGCTAAATCACCCACTAGCTGGCTACATGATTTCTCAATCTTGACCTTTTGTAAGAAACTATTGTATTCATTATTTCTATCCATAGCCACCTTTAAAATATAAATGAAAATTTTATATTTAAAAGGTGGCTCTGGAAAAAAATCCATTTATATTTCTTCGTTGGCTCTAGATAGAAATAATGAATACAATAAGGGCCCACAAAAGTCGAGAGTGGTCAAAGATTGAGAAAATATGCAGCGAGCTAGTGCGTGATGATAGATAAAATGGCGGCCAAATCAGAATGCACCATGCATTTAAATCACATGTTTTTGTTAAGCTAAGTTGGTGACAACACAAATCCACTTCAATCTCCCTTTTCATTTTTTTTATTATCGAAATTCATATTACTGTGAACTCTTGTTACTCTTTTGTCATAAAATATTGGACTCTTTCTTTATTATAACCGATATTTACTATATTATTGACATATTAATGCCTAGGGTTGTATATGTTCACCGTTCAGGGTAATCATATACATCCCTGTGCATTAATAAATCAATAGCACCCTAAATATTAGTTGCCTTTTCAGACTCGGTGAATGGAATAAATGGAAAACGACAAATTAAAATTAACGTGTTACACACAACATTTCCATTTACATCTCCTCCTTGCACACATGGGGCATGTCATTGGGTGGAGGAAGACCCATGGAGATATTGTCACAGCTTCTCCAAGCCCAACGAACCATTCAACATCATTGTGGAATGGTTAGCGAAGTAGCATCCAAGAGAGCACCAACAACAGCAGCAACAAAGATAAACATACCGATGCGCGACAAAGGCAAGAGAACGATTGTCGACAATGTAGAGGTAGAAAAAAGTTGCAAGTTCATAGCAGAACCACTTGTGCAGAAAGTAGCTTTGGAAATAAAGGTGAAGAGGCAACAACACGATAGGAGGACTGTGCAATGGCAGAGAGAAAAACAGAGGATGGAGGAAACCATGAAGGAGTTGCATGAGTTGAAGGAGCAACTCCGGAAGGAATAGGAGCTATGAAAACAGGAGAAGGAAGCCCAGTAAGGATAGGTACAATAGGGGGCACAACATGTACAAACAGATGAAACTGTGCCCGTACAAGTAGTAGACTCATCTAAACAACTGGAACAAAGTAGACAGGGTGAGCAGTCATAAGAGCGGGACTCCGCTCAAGAGATTGAACAAGCACTTGAGCATATGGATAAAGATATGGAGTAGCAAGAGTTAAAGCAAGACATCGACCTCATGCCTTACCATCAAGAGGTTTACCCACTAGCTTCACCATATCCGGAAGTAGAGCAAGTCCCAAGCGACCAAGGAGACACTGAGATCCTTGGAGACAATCCGGAAGGAGAGATGCATAACATATCATTCAATGAGTCACAACATAGAGTTGTGCAATCATGTAGAGTGTCTACTCCGGATGACAACACATCTCCCGCGCAGTTTGAAGAACGAGTGATCATGTCTGACGTGCACAAGCATCCAACAAAATTGGCCGATGCTACCAGAGCATATGCCAAAGCCACTAGATTGAGTGTTCGCTTCTTGATATACGAGAACAAGCAAATGGTTGAGTTACAGACGACCAAGAAAGGAGTAGAATTGGTTACAGCATCCGCCCAAGCCGAGTTGAAGAAGGCAATATTGGATGAAGTATTGCCCCTTGAGATAGTCATGCAGGTGTTGTATTCCAAGTTTGGTAACATGCATAAGACAGTTGTCCATCTCAATAGTTGGAAACAACGATGTGTGAGGAGAGCACGTATCTTGTCAAATTTGCATAGTGTTGTTGACTACATGCAAACATGGACAATGAGATATAAGGGAGCCCCATTACACTTACCCAATATGATGAAGCCCAGAGTGGTCGAGCTGAATGCACGCAATCAAAGTCAGATCTGGAATTATGAAGAACTCCCGCAGCTCATCACTAGCTTGTAGGCTTCCCATGCACGAGTATTCAAGAGTATGAATGTTGTTGGGCGTGCGCATGCGATCCCATCTATTGGGACACTCACCAAGGCAAAGACAAAGGCACAAGTACGACTGGATCTTGACTCGTACTTTGACAAGTTGATGCGCATAGCCACCAGCGTAGACTTGGTGATCAGTGCAAACACCATGCATCAGTATGTTGCTGGTCTAGCCGCACTTAAGTCAATGATGCACATGTTATTAGACAAGTTGGACAAGGGAGTGAGAGCAGCGTACCCAGATGCAATGGAGGCAAGAGTTCGTTTCCAGAAAGATATCACCACAGAGTACACAAACACCATTATGGACTATCGAGCTTGGCATTAGTTCACCACCATCGACCATCGTGAGGATGTCGAAGAGCTAGTCTTCCCACAGTTTTCTGAGTCATAGCAATGTCTTGCATGGCTTGCTCAAGCCTATTTTGTCTCACATGGGTACATGTGCAAATTGTATGTAACGTCTTGTCAAGTGGAAGTTCAAGTGTCAGTAGTTGGATGTACATTCATAGAGTAGTTGGAGAGTCATGAGGGTAGATGAACAGTCACAAAGGGGAAAGTCAAGGGTCACCCCACCCTTTGCTATATATAGTCCCTCATAACTCATCGTAGAGGATTTTGGTCAGCCAACCTTCCAATAGGAGTATCTTAGAGAAAACTTGGAGAGTATTATAACGAGCCTTGGCTTCTCCATAGTGCAGAACTAATATATCTCTTTGGATGAGCGGGCGACAATGACTGTAATGTTCTACTATCGAGACTAGTGGTTGGTCATGGTTGTATTGTATGATTGGAAATTTCACTCCTTAATATAACAGAGCCAACATGTTTCATGTAGTTGTTGTTATTGTATTTCAGCTAACTTGTTTACTCTAATGATATATGTATTTGTTTGCTTACTTATGCATGTATGGAATTTTTCTATATAAGCATGTATGAATCTTATTGAAATGTGTTGTTGGTTTAACCATCACTTTGGATTGTCAAATTACTTGCTTTCCAGTTTGGGATGCATCTTTGCTCGTGTGTTCCCTTCTTAGCCACGTGCTTTCACAGGTTTCCAAGGGGCGCACTCACATCACCCTCTGTGTGTTAGAACTATTCATGCACCTACCTTGACTTGTTGCATTTGTCACACCCTTGCTACCAACAAGGATATCTTACTTTCCTATGCACGTAACCGCGTTCAAGGCGATACCGTATAACCCACTGTTGGGACTCCTACACCAAACGATCTGAGGTCTAGTTGGGACTTATTACTAGGGAGATCCCCTAAAATGTTGGCGGGTCCTGCACTGTCAACACAGTCCAAGGACACAATAATTTTGGCAGATATAATGTAAATATTTCTATCTCAATGCAAACATAACTTACAAAACAAATATTAAAATATGTAAAAAATATAGTGTAGGATAACTTTTTGACATTTTTGGCATTTTTTAGATATATTTTCTGATCGATTTTGCCTGAACTCTTGCAGGGATTTCTTGGAATCATAAGTTTGAGCTATGAAATTTTCATAATCCAATTTCCCCAAGGGTTTTTTCAATATTTTGATTTCATTTATGCATTCAAAAACACATTTGAGACAATGGAAAAACACAATCTTGACAAAATTTCTATCATTAAATTCCATTCAAAAAACCCAAAACGTAATTGACATAATATCCATTAAGATGGAATATTTTAAATGAATTGCAATGCTTATGCTCTGCAGAACATATTTCCAACAAATTTTGTAAAGGAATAAGTGTTGCTCAAAATATATAGAATATCAATATCCCATATGCCTTAGGTTGTTCAAATGACCGTGAAAAGTAAAATTCAGTATCAAATTCTTGAGTTATGTTTCCAAGTTTCTTTTGTTAGGGGTTTCAAGTTGTTGGGCATTTCATATCCACTTGGGTATAGGCAATATTTAGGGAGATATTCATAGACATCTATATCATTATCATTCTTTTCCTCTACAGGGCAGATTGACCACCAAGCATGCTTGTCATCAGACCTGTTTGCAAATACAGGGACCACTTACATTTAATGATTATGCATGGTTGGATGGTTATACTTCTTCTTTCTCTAATTCCTCTACACTAATGCATTATCTTCCCCTTGCCATATATGAACTCAAAGAACATTGTTAGAAAATGAGTTATTGAATTCCAAAGGATCAAAAATTTACTTGCCAAACAAACATGTTGGTCATTAGACTTGTTTGCAAATACACATGTGAAGGGACCACTTAAAGTTGATGATTATGCATGGTTGGACGGTTATACTTCTTCATTCTCTAATTCCTTTGCATTAATGCATCATCTTCCCCTTGCCATATATGAACTCAAAGATCATTGTTAGCAAATGAGTTACTGAATTCCAAAGGATCAAAAATTGACATGCCAAACATAACCATCAAGTCTTGATGTAGCGACTCAAACAACCCTGGTTGCATTGCTAAAAGCATCGTAGAGGCAAATGAATCAATAAATAAGGAGAAAGTAACTCTTAGATCCGCAATTAGACACAATACCATTATCTTGTTAATTGGAGATTTTGTGTTTAACCTTAGCATTGGTTTATTGAGAAAGGGATCATCACATGATACATCAAGTCATTTGCACATGCTTTACAACAACTGCTCGTGAAAAATGCTAGTGAAAACAGGATGCAAAGCATTGAGTTTAATATCCAAATATTGCAAAAAAACACAAACTAGGAAAATGAAACATTCTAAGCAAAAATATGTTTCCATGCAAACTTCATAGTTGTCTACTTGAAATGGACTTGTTAATGTTTTTTCTTTATAAGAGAGTACATATATAATTAGGAATTTGATCTATATCTGGTATTCCCATAGGAAGCGTCACCTTTTTTCTTTCTCCTGAAATTTAGTTGGTGACGTGTTCCATTGGAACTGCCTATTGACGATAATCAGGCCTTTTGACCCAGTTGGACCATGCAATGTGCAAGATATATAAAGGGATACAAATTGAAATAATAGGTATCCATGCATCCTTCTATTGAAGCTTACGAACATGGTGTTGTCATCTGGTTAAATACTCAGATCTTTTTTTACATTAAACCAGAGTATAAGGTGGTACAACCTTGAGAGGCTATGAAATAGATATTTATAATTATTTTCTGTCAAATGAGAATTTTATTTGGAAATGGTTATTTCTTTTTAATGTTTAACCTTTTTAAAAAAAAGTTATATTAATTTTCCTTATAATAATATTTATATTAGTTAAATAATAAATACTAATATTTATAACTCATTACAGTTAAATGACATTATTCTTACCCAGATGCGGGTGAAATTAATGAAATCCAAGGTTCTTAATAATGGGCAGACGAGCGTGGTACTGCCAGTTGCAGACCAGCATGGAAACCAAGGAATTCATCTAGCACAAGATGGGTAATCTTAAACGAGGGAGATTTGGTATGATTTCTGAATTAATGGCTCGCTCCGTCCAAGGTGAAGTTATAGTTGTTATTATCATGGCGCTCTGGGCTATCCTTCCCACTATTAGCATTCCACCTTCTTGTCCTAGGCTCTGGCTAGCTGCAGGTCTTTTTGGAAGGTCCGTCTCTGTAAACAGAGGTAAGCTTTCTGTTTGCACCCCGCCTTCTTGTCTTTGGTTCTGTTTAGCTGAGGGTCTTGATGGCAGGTTAGTCTCTGCAATCAATGGTAAGCTTTCAATTTCTCTTGATGTTAGAATTGTGCCACCCTCCCCGCGCTCTTAGGCCTGTTTTCTGCGTTTGAAGTGGTTTCCTGTCCTGTTTTATTGTTCTCCCGACACCGCCTCTGGTTTTACTTTGCCTCCCCCTCATCGCCTCATCATGGTACGCCATCGTATGAGGAGTCCCTTCGGGGGGAGCCGAGGTGGCCGAGGGCGTTCACAGGCAAGCCGTTCCGTGGATCCCACCCCGCCTCCTGTTAATATCCCCTCATCTATGGTGGATTTTCCTCCTCTTAGCCCTGCTCGCAGGCCGATTCCTAATATCACTATTATCTTCTCTGAAGAAGAAATCTCGCCTCAACCTATGGTGCGCATGGCATCTGAGCCTTCTCAGGGTGGTTGTAGAGAGGAGGGCAGTTAGAGCAGTGAGCATTTTATGGCAGAGGGAAGCCTGGAGAATCGGAAGGGGAAGATGCTTGACAGGGGCGATGCTCCCAGTGTTACTCCGCCTCCTGAAGCCTTTGTCTATGTGGACAGGGAAGGTAATTCCAGTGCCACTCATCCCCTCACAACGCACCCAGGTGGCGAGAATGCAGGAAACGATTATATGTGGATTGGCAATGTGTGCCCAGTGGTGGAGGAGCCTTTGAATGAGGACGTGGCAATATAAGGCCACCTGGGCCCACCCAAACATTTCTGATTTTGCTGATGTCTCGTATGGTCAAGTTCATGCAGTTTTGGTTGCAGTTCTGGTTCGGCATCTATAGCCAAATGGTTTTGTTCTTCTTCCTGGGCAACGACAGTATAAAGATCTTCTGGGTTGCTAGGCAAAGTCTCTGTCTTGCTTTTGGGACTGGTTTTCTAGCTGGGTGGTTATACTGCCTTATCCTTATGTTATGTTGGTTAATCTATGGTTTCTACATCTGCTCTCTAGATTACTGTAACTGGTTCTCCCAGGTTCTCCCTTTCCTGGGGCAGTTTTGCTGTGATGATTGTCCTCGGTTGATGTTGTCCAAGGCCTCAACCCCTTGTAATATTATTTTGTTTTTCAGTTAATAGAATTAGTCTTTGCCGAGAAAAAAAAATTGACATTATTCTTCCGAAACTTTATCCATAATATTATTTTACGAAAAATGGTAAGTCAAATAAGCACAAGTTTATTGGTAACTATATTTTTTACTATATGTAAAATATAATTAACTATATTCTAATATTAAATTATCTTTAAAGTTTGACAAATAAATTGCAAAAGGAAAAAAATTCTAACAAAAATAATATGATGTGAGAGATAAAAATATGTCATAATATATTTACGCCGTAAGGCGTTTCCCTCTGAAATGAACCCCCCTAAATGTCTTTTGTCCTAATCTTAACTGTCAGATCTATTGTTAGACGATTCAACAATTATCTGCAATCTAAATAAACACTTTCATTCTCGGACTGACATTTGTTATATGCTTTTCTGTTTGACATCTGGCAGTCGATTCATTATCCCTCGCCACGCATGCATCTGGCAAGCATGCACTGCACTTTGACTGCCTCACCCCATTCTCGCCTCATTTTCCTTCTGCGTGCCTGGAGGAGCTCTGCTCAGCAGCTCGTACCTTCGCCTTTTCTTTTTTCACTTACTTTGCTCACGCTAGGAGGCCAGGTAATCTCTACGGTAGTTTCCTTGCATCAATTCTATCAAAATAAAAGCTCCTCTGTTTCTGTATAGGAAGGACGAAAATTACAAGCGCACAATGATGGCATGCTTTATACAGGTTGCATATCTGCTGGAACTGGACATGTAGGAAAAACGAGACAGAGATGCAGCGTTGGCACCCAAATGGTGGAAGCCCTTCAAATACAAGGTAGTGGAAGAATTGGTGGATGAGAGGGATGAATCCATCTTTGGAGCAAGGCTTGAATGGGACAGGTATGCTGCATTCTCTGATCTTCTAGTAGTGAGACCTAGTAAAGCTCCCAAAGGCAATAATAGCTCTCAGAGGGACCCTGCTGAGGGCTGCTACAATCAAAAGGGACATACAAGATGATCTGAGAATTTTAACAATAGAGGACCTCAGTGGCTCCTATAGGTTTCATAGGACACTGGAGGCAGTCAGGACAATAGTGAAGAAATATGGGAGTAGTGAAGTGTGCATGGCTGGGCATTCATTGGGGGCTGGCCTGGATTTACAGGTGGTGAAGGCCTTAACATTTGAGGCATATTTGTCGAATCTCATCTGTTCAATCCCCCTTCTGTTTCATTGCCCATGGGTCTTAGAAGTATTGTTGACAATTTTGGACTACTGTGGAATGCAATGAAGGGCGTGATGAGAGTTATTTTTCCTTCTAAGAAAAAAGGAAATAAGGAATCAGAAGGCCTTGATAAACAATCAGAGGATGGGGCAGAGGCAGATTCAGTTAATATTTGTCAGCAAATCTGGAAATGGGTTCCCCATATTTATGTAAACAATAGCGATTACATCTGTTGTTACTACTCTGATTCTAGTAAAAAACGCAAGAACTGTGATGGGGATGAAGAAAAATCAATGGAGGTCATGCCAGAGGTCTCTGGTATGGATCGTGTGGCTGCCAAACTGTACGTGATTTCCAAGGGCCCCATGAAAGTTTCGGAAGCTCATGGGATTCAACAATGGTGGTCTTATGAGTCAGAGCTCTAGATGGCATTCAATGGGAGTAAATTGATACAACAACAGGTTAGTTCCTTCATACAACGTTCTCATCTGAAGACTGCCCTGGGATCTTAGCCCCAGTCATGGGTTCAATTCTCAGGGTAGCACGATAGGCCCTACCTGAAAACCCCCAAATACATATTCTTTATTAGTATTTGTTTGGCGTTTGTCCACCGCCGCTACCAGTTCTGCTGTGCATTGAAACACTTCTAGGATGCCAGGTAATCTCTACGACCCTTCGTGTCCATATCGTATAATTCCTGGCATTATCACAACCACACCAGGTTTTTTCTCATTTGATTTGGTGCTACATTGGTTCTCCTCCTTTAGTCTGAAGTATTCTTGATGGGAGAAATCAATTATCTTGAACATTTTATGGGGCTTAGAATTCAATAGGCCTGAACAGTTTATGGGGCTAATTATTTTAGGATTTTTGTTAAAGCCGTCAATTTATTTATCACATTACAGATATCCTAACTTTCTGCTCACTTATTTTTTTCCTATCTTGCGGTGGCTAGGTTCTCGTTTGCCAGATTTTGTTGTTAGGGTTTCACGGTTGGCTCTAGAATCATGTTGCCGAAATTAGACATGGATTTTTTGGTCAGCTCAGCCATATAACTTTTATGAATGTGACCATTCGGGCTGCCCCTTCTCTGGGTATTACGATTTTCTTAGTCAATCAGGATTCGAATGTTTACAATACTGCCCAAATTTTAATAAATATGTCTTCTTGTCTGCATTCTGACAATATACTGTTTGGAGTATACGATTTTATGCGCAAATTTTAGTTTCTCTATAACTTTGAATTATGGGTATGAAGACAACTCTGGGTTTTCAAACCCTTCGATTTTTATTTATTTAAATGGTGAATATCCTCCATGTTTTGTCATAGTCGTGTTCTCTTTCCTACCATTTTCACATTGCATGTAACAGTGATTAGGAACAGTTTGGCTTCGTCGATTCCCCTTCATAGTTCAGTTTTTTTTGTGAACAATACTTATTCACCTTCCTTTTCTCCTTATCTTCCAGGTCAAATCCCTTTCCAACCAAAGATTGCACCTCCTGTTTCATCCTGCACCATCAAGAAGGTATTTCTTTATGGCCTAGACTGTCCTAGGTCTTACAGCTCCAAGCTGCCTAAACAGCTTGCCTTGCCTACTTAATTTTTCTAGAGAATCTCTCCTCCTGGAACCTAGAAGTTTATTCCACAAGCCTCTCTTGACGGGCCATGTTGCGTTGATACTCCAAAATTGGGAAAGATAGATTGCTCCTTTGGTGCTTCCTCTTTGTCCCCTGTTTGATCCTTCTCTTGGGTCCCTTCCTACCTCTGGTGTTTCTATGCTTTACTATTATTTGGGCATTTACATATGCATTTATTCTCCCCACCAATTTGCACTTCTCAGCAAATTCCTTGGCTCTCATGGCAATTCCTCCTCATGGCTTTACAATTCCTGCGCAACAAGATTTCTCCCTCTTTGAGCTGGCCAAGAGTATTCTTATTAAATTTATAGCCTTGCATGGCTTTTTCAACCCTATGAAATTATTAAGTTGATCTACTTTCAACCTTGGAATTCTATGTGGTATCTCTCTCATAAATTCTCAAATTAAAACAGGTCTTTCTAAATTCCTCCTCATGGCTTTACAATTCCTGCGCAATAAGATTTCTCCCTCTTTGAGCTGGCCAGGAGTATTCTTATTAAATTTATAGCCTTGCATGGCTTTTTCCGCCCTTTGAAATTATTAAGCTGATCTACTTTCAACCTTGGAATTCTATGTGGTATCTCTCTCATAAATTCTCAAATTAAAACAGGTCCTTCTAAAAAAGCTTAAATGATTGGACTGTAACCCATAGTAATGTCGGGGAATACTGGGCCTCTAAAATGCCTCTGAAACTAGGGGATTGAAACAAGACAAATGAACTTTAGATAAAAGACTTCCTAAAGATCATTGCAATTTGATTGGACCAATTTTTGAAGCTTGACGTCCACTCCCCTTCAGCTAAGTTTAGTGAATTTGTGTTTAGGTCTGATCCTTCTATTCCTCCTCTATTGCAATAAGCTGATCTACTTTCAACCTTGGAATTCTATGTGGTATCTCTCTCATAAATTCTCAAATTAAAATAGGTCCTTCTAAAACAACTTACATGATTGGACTGTAACCCATAGTAATGTTGGGGAATACTGGGCCTCTAAAATGCCTCTGAAATTAGGGGATTGAAACAAGACAAATGAACTTTAGATAAAAGACTTCCTAAAGATCATTGCAATTTGATTGGACCAATTTTTGAAGCTTGACGTCCACTCTCCTTCAGCTAAGTTCAGTGAATTTGTGTTTAGGTCTGATCCTTCTATTCATCCTCTATTGCAATATTAGCCAATAGGTCTACTACCATATTTCCTTATCTCTTTACATACTGGAAGCTGACCTCCTTAAACTTTCTAATTGCTTCCCTTGGCCAAGTGAGTTGTACTTCTAAATGCAATGCAAGATTTTTGTTTTGGTTTAAATTTTTAAAACAAATTGTAACATTTTGCTAGAACATGATCACATGCAAACCCAGATGCATCCTCTAAATTCATGAAGTACCAGGGCCTTTGCGAAGGTACTTTGGACCACTACCAGATGAGTTTCCTTGACTGTGTGATGGAATTTTATCTTTTACAAGCTATTCCTGTCTGGAAAACACTTGTAATTCACAATAATTAGGAATTATCTACAAAAGATCATCGGGAAGGTTGGAATCACATTCTCCACACTACATTATTCATCGTCTAAATAGGATTAGGAATACAAAATACCATTGCATTGCTCTTGCACTACTTAAGGTCCTCTTTCCATTTCTCATCCAATTGCCTTCAAGAATGTTGTACAGACAATGTGACTCATCCACTGGTGGAGACTTAATTAAAGTAGGCACTCGAAATCCGTGTTTTTGATAACTAGATATGGATAGATAAAGAAGAAAGTTTTCCATCTAGCATGAGAACTATACTGCAATTGCAATTGTCCTGCTGGCAACAATGCATGAAAATTTATAAGCCCCTATTGATGGCCTGATTAAAAAGCAAATAAATTTGGCATAGATGCAGATGGAACAGAGTCAACATGTTAATCGCAATAAAGATAGAATCCCCCTTATATATCATAACTGCCAGCAATGGGAGAGAAAAATCCCAATGTCTAATGCGCTGAAATACAGACTTAGAGGCTTTGGCCATTTGCAGTAAGGCCCATTTTGTGGCATGGTACGAGGTTTGCAGGAAATTCTGTTGTTTTTATTTCTATTAAGGGAATCAATAACTGAGTGGATTCATACCCGCTAGGCATGGGTTTGAGTCCATTGGATTGCCACTATAAACCCTAGGTCCCATGGAGAGGCCCAGCCACACAGAACAGTTAAGTCTGTGAATTCAAATTGAGGCGGGAGCATTAACCCCCTGAGCTTTGTCCTCTTAGTCTAACCCTTGGGGCTCAGAAGTCTGCTATTGTTGAGTCACAAGCAGCTTTGAGATAATAATGACTCGTATGCTTCGAGATCTCCTTTTCTCTGGCAAAATCTCATCTTCTTTTTTATGCCAATGTTTGCATGCTTATATGGTTGATTAAAGTTGGCTCCAATTTGAATGTACATGAATTGAAAATCCTAATTAATGACTAGAGTCATGGACGAAGATTTTCTGAAGACAAAGCATTATTGAGGAAAGCATTATTGAAGCTTCTCTTGATTATAGCCATACTCAAGTCACTGTTTTTCTGATTTGGTGAATATATAGTATTTGGGTAAATCTCTGGTAAATGGGCTTCCACTTCATTTGTGGACTTCTAGGTTCTATATTATACCATGTGAAAGGAGGTAGAACACCATGTAATTCTTACTTCCCAATGTCAATAATGGACATACAAGTCCCATCATCAAACATTTATCTCAGATTCAGAAAGAGCATGATGACATGTTGCTAATAAAACAATGTAACTGTATTTTTCTGCTTTGGCAATCTTTTTGTCATTCTTGGAGGCAATTAAAAGACAATGAATCATTCTTCTGTGTTCTAAATTTCTAAACTATGTTCCTATTTGTTATAACAAGTTAGCTTGCCAATTGCAGTGATGGAAACAGGTACATTGCTAACTCTTGGTTTGCTCAACCTGCCCCAAAAGATCATCCATGGTGCTCCATGCCAAACCATGCTATGACTCCCCATATCTCTGGGACTACAATAGATGGCTAGGTGGCATATTTCATCCAATTTCACCCCTTTGTTTCTAGCAATTTCTTTGATTGACAAACGTACCTCATAAATAATTCAAAAAGTCAATTATATTGCATCATGGTCCATTGCAAAAAGCTTTAATGCTGTCATTAATTCATCATTTTTGTCATCTTTGGAAGCAGAAAATAGGAATCATAAAAAGTATAGAGATATTCTTGAGAGTTTTCTGACTAATTGTTCATAAAATCTCTACTTCAGATAATGTATGCAGCTGGAATGCAGGATATTCTAGACAGATACTTCAAGGGAGAAGATTTTCCTTCACATAATTATATTTTGAAGGAAAGAAAGCTGGCAAAACAATACCTATAAACAATTCATGTTGGATGCTAAAGCAGATGATTCATCTTGTTGAAGGCTACTTTATCTGGAATAACAAGCAAGAGCCAGAGAAGAGATCGCTTCTCTCAAATAAAACAATGCATCAAATATTGGAGTCTCAAGTACATTCCTGAGACCAATGATGCTTCAAAGCATTGTGTAGGAATGAATGATAAAAGATTAACATGAAGCTCATTCCATCTTATTGATTTTATAGGTTAGTAGTTTTGAAATAAACCAAATCTAAAATAGAGTGAAGTCAGTGGTTGAGTCCTTTGTGGCTATTGATGCATGAAGTTGGCTCACAAATATTTCCCTTCACAGAATTATATTATGAAGGAAAGAAAGTTGTCCAGTCAATACCTATAAATAATTCATGTTGGATGCTAAAGCAGATGATTCATCCTGTTGAAGGCTACTTCATCTGGAACAAGCAAGAGCCAGAGCAGAGCTTGCTTCGATATAGTCTCTTCAATACGACATTATTTTTAATATAAATGGTTTGCCTGGCTTTTATCCTAATAAGTACCACATCACTGTTATCCTAATAAGTATTTTTTTGACTCATATATATATATATAACTGTAACGAGTATGAATTTTATTTATTTGAATAAGATGGGAGGGGTCTTTGCCGAGGCAGCCCAGTTTACAAAGAAAACAACCAGCATATTCAGCTTATGAGATACAACCTTTTCAAGGAATTTGGAAGTAGTTATCGTCATTGATAAATAGCTGCCCTTTCGTGAGAGGACATCCTTTGTTCACCATCTGATCCGCTTCGCCATTCAGATTTCTAAGAATGTGATAGAACTTATAGGAGGTGAAATCTTGGAGGACTCTTTTCAATCTTCCCAGAAGTTTATTGAGGCTAGCATTGTTGAAAAGGTCCTCAGAATTTAATTTTTTTATTAGAATCTCTAAATCACCAAAGGCTTGGAGGTCTTTAACTCCCTTTTCTCTTGCTATTAGACAAGCTTTGAGGAGTCCGAAGATCTCTGCCTGGTTGTTGGATTTCTAGCCTAGACCCCAGTAGAAGCAGTCTCTTGAAGTACCATCCGAAGAGTAAATGACCCCTCCAGCACCAGCGTTCCCGGGATTTCCTTTGGAGGCTCCGTCAAAGAAGATTGTGGTGAGTTTTTTGGATCTCCACCAATTTATGAAATTTTCCTCTGAATCTCTTATTCTCCACTCCGAATTTACTGTTTGAGGGGCGAGGAGAAGCTTACGAGGAGAAGGCTCAAGCGAGCAAAGCCATCTCCTTTCTTCAGGAAGGAGCATAGGATCTTCTTTGAAAAACTGTTGTTGGGCTGCTTCCAAGAGGAATGCTTTAGCTTTAACTGCAACCTGTAGAGGGGAGTGTCTATTTCCATTGAAAATTTGGTCATTACGAGCCAACCATATCTGCCAGCAAATGAATTTGGGGATTGCTGTTCAATTTTTTTTCCAGAAGGATTTGGTGGGGATGCTATGAGGGTAGATATTATTCCAGGAGGCAAACAGTTCAGCAACAGTGTTCTGGGGGAAGGTTGGAATCTGTAGGTCCAAAAGAGTGAGCCCCCATGCTTCCTTAGCAAATTTGCACTCCAAGAATAAATGTTGGGTTGTTTCAGGGTAGCTTCTGCATAGCTCGCACCTATGAGATCCTGCAATATTCCTTTTCTCTAGATTTTCTCCAGTGAGTAGTTTGTTATGCACCAGCATCGAGAAAAAGAAGTTCACTTTAGGAAGGGTTAGATTGTCTCAGACTAACTTCCAAAAGACCGGAGAGTGAATGCTATTCCTTGAATTCTGGAGTGCTTTATATCCTGCTGCTGTGGTGTAGGTCCATGACAGTCCCCAAGCCCAACTGTCTCTCGTTTGGCGATGTTCAAGAGTGGATCCTTCCAGCAATTCGACAAGGAGGTTTTTTTGAGGCGTTAGCCAATCTGGTATGCCATTAAGATCCCAACCGACCCATTCTCCCCGGCTGTCCCAAATCGAAAGGTCATAGAGTCTGATTTTCCCTGCACGTAACAACCACTCTCTGATGTTGGCTATGTCTTCATTCCCCTCCAATGGATCACTCCCCATTATTCTGTCCTGCCACATGTTGATGCGCTTACCATTGCCCGGCACTCTGTACAGGGATTGATTAAATAATTTGCTGCTTTTGCAACAGAGCTTCCATACATGTGTGTTGTTCACAGAGGAGTTGAATTGCACATTTCTGTAGGTCGAATTTCGTGCATATTTAGACAACAATGTGATGCTGGTCGGATGATTGGGCTCGTGGGCCATTTTCCAGAGAATTTTTCCACCCATCGCAAAATTTACAAGGGAGGGATCATGGATTTGAAGACCACCCTCTGCTATCGGCCGTCTGACCAGGTCCCAGCTTGCTAAATGCATCTTGTGTAGGAATTTACAGGGTAAGTTCCTCAGACAGAACACCAAAGGACACCGCTCACAAACAGATCACAGATCAATACACCAGTATTTTGACGTGGTTAAAACCCTCAAAGAGGG
>APFE030222004.1:50172-89560 GCA_000404065.3 Pinus taeda
TTGTAGAATGGAAGGTGGAAACAAACATAGAGTAGGCTGGTCCCAACTTGGTAAGAATGCAATAGATAAGGGCATTATCTTCTTTCTTAACCTTAACACCTTCCAAGAGAAGTCTAATGGTCTTGAACTTGGACAAGAAATCTTCAATGCAAGAAAAATTATTGGGGTCCAATGCAAGCAACTCATTTTCAAGTTGATGGGCTCTAAGTTCATTTTTTATTCCAAAAACTTTAGTAATTTGCTTCATTGCTTCATCGGGAGTATCAAGTTCAATAATATGGAATCTAAGATCGGGAGAGATAGACATCCCTATCAACCCACGTGCTTGATCTAGCCTATTTTCCCATTTGGTTGCTTTCTCTTCGTCTTTTGGCTTGGTTCTTGGCCTAAGGCTATTCGATAAAGACCTTTACTTCTAAGTAAATCCACAATGTAAGACCACCATTGGAAGTAGTTGGTGCTGTCAAGAATAACATGGCATGGAATTTCCATTTTAACAGAAACTGAAGCTATATATGCTGAAACTAAGTGTTCCAATGGAAAAATCTCGAAAAATTATGCTAGTTAAAAAAAAGCGGCTCTGAAAACGACTTCCGGATGAAGAAGTTATGGCTTTTTTGAAAAAAAAGTGATGAAGGCGCCGACAAAGTGTGGGAATGTGCGGAAATGAAAAAAAACGCCCTTTTTTCAACAAAAGGGAGATTTGAACCCAAGAACTTTACTCTCATAAATTAGCTTTGAACCAAGGGAGCTATACAAAAAGTTTGAGAGAGAGAGAGAGAGGGGGGGGGGGGGGGCTTTGTTTTCTTTTGGTCACTGAAGCTTTGGATTGCGTGCTTTCTTGAGAAAGCTCATTTTCTTCCTACAAAACAAAAAACACAAAACCCAACATGGACATACAAAAAAACAAGCCTTATGGCTTAAAGTTAGCTTTACCCGGAAACTAAATATTTTCCTCAATGTTTCTAATTTTCCGAGATCACACTAAGGCACAGGGAAAAGAGCATACACATGAGAAAAATCCTTCCTTTCTGTTTCTGATTTACCCAAATCACACAAAGTCGCAGGGAAAAGAGCATACGCAGAAATGAAAGGTATATATCCAGTAATAAAAAGAAGCTAAAATAAACCGAAATAATAAACAGAGAGAAAAAGAATGACTGTAAACTGCAAATAAACATTGTATACCTCCAGATCTTAAAAATGATGCAGCTAGGGCTACTGGAAACCTTTTCGCATGAAACAAAAGGGGTTCCTCACTGGAACAGATGCTCCTAAAATAACAAAGCAGTCCTCTCAACCCGAAAGCAGTCAGAAAAAACAGATCTAGGAGATGGCAGTCGGATGCAGTTGTACCGGCTTCAGATTTGGATCACCAACGGACGTGACCCTCAAATAGCTCTGATACCATGTAGGAATTTATAGGGTAAGTTCCTCAGATAGAAAACCAAAGGAAACTGCTCACAAATAGATCACAGATCAATACACCAGTATTTTGACGTGGTTAAAACCCTCAAAGAGGGAAACAGTCCACGGCCTGAGCCAACGCAGCCACTTCAGGCAATTTATTAATAAAGAACGAAAATTTACATAAGCTTCATTCGTGAAAGGTTAACCTACAAATGATCCTACATGCGCTTTAAATAGAATTCATGGACCAATCGGGTGTTAAGCCACGGATCAAGTGTCGGTAATACCGAGGAGAGAATGAACCGTCGGATCACTACATATCGTGACCGTCGGATTGTAAGTTACAAATGTACATAGTAAAGAAACATACTTTACCTAAATCTATACTAGACCAAGTTATACTTAACTATTCCTATGTGTCGGAATATCCTAACATCTTGTTTTCATTACCTCTCCCGCCTTGCCATAAAAAATCCCGTAATAGTTTTGAGATCTGCTCCGTGACATTCCTGGGGGCCAGTAAAAACGCGGCTTGGTAGATTGGGAGTGCAGACAACTGAGTCTTAATTAAAATGGTTTTTCCTCCTTTGGTTAACCAATAGCCTCCCATTGCTGCTATCTTTTTTTTGATTTTGCATATGATGTTTGACCAGAGTGACCTTCTATTGACACCATTTGTAATTGGAAGGCCGAGGTATTTAATACGATCCCAACTGGTATGACCTCTAAATCCTAGAACATTCGAGATGTTGTTGAGCTCTAGTTGACCTGTGCTCCAACTGTAAATTTCACTCTTTCTCTCATTGATAAGAGCACCTGAGACTCTGCAATATCTTTTCAATACTGAATTGAAGACTTTGGCAATTCTGGGAGACGCATCTCCAAGGAGAAGTGAGTCATCAGCAAAGAGAGCATGATTCAGGGGAACTACATATGAGGAGGATTTGAGACCAGGGAGAGAGCCAACAATTCTTTCAGCTATGAGTTTTCTACTGAGAGTATCTGCCATTAGAATGTACAGGAAAGGGGAGAGGGGGCATCCCTGCCTGATGCCTCTCCCGGCTTGGAAGAAATTAGAAGGACTGCCATTGACCAGGGGGGCGATCCAAGGGTTATTTATATAGGCATTAATAAGCTGAAAAAAATGGAGTGAGAAGTCGAAGGAGAGGAGAACCTTGATGAGAAAAGAACGATTGACTCTATCAAACGCGTTTGCCATATATAATTTAATCAACATACCTTTCTCATTTAGCTTGATGCTGGAGTGGATTGTCTCCTAGACTTGAATGACATTGTCGAGAATGTGCCTGCCTTCCACGAAGCCGCCTTGAGGACTAGAGATCAACTTCTTGAGCAGAGGCTTGATCCTGCTTGCTAACAATTTTGCCAATATTTTACAGGATGCATTACACAGAGATATGGATCTAAATCTGGCAAATGTTTCTGGATTGGATTCTTTAGGGATTAATGCTAAATAAGTAGAGTTGGTTCCTCCGCCAATATTAGCTTTTCTCATGAACCCCTTTATCATTTTTTGAAGATCTCTTTTGATGATATTCCAACAGACTTTATAGAAATGTATCGTGAATCCGTCTAGGCCCGGTGCCTTATCTGATTCCATGGACCAAATAATTTTTATGATTTCCTCCTCTGTTACTTCTCTGGTGAGGGTAGCGTTGTCTTATGGACTGATTAGATGAGGGATATTCGAGAGGAATTCTGCTGTTTCCCCCTCGGAAACCTGAGTTCCTTCGCTAAAAAGATTTTTAAAGTGGCTGTCCGCAGCAGCTTTGACTTGGCTGAAGCCTTTGATGACATGGCCCTCTATTGTCCTTACTTCTGAGATGTGGTTCCTGGACAGTCGGGCTCTATATTGTCTGTGGAAGAAGGAGGTGTTCCGATCCCCTGCTTTTAGCCACAGACTCCTGGATTTGATTCGCCAATATTCTTCTTCTTTTCGGAATGATCGATATGTAGAAGATTGGGCCTTTATTTCTTGTTCCAGCATTTCAGTTGTGATCTCTTTGCTTTCCATTTTGATTTGTAGAGTCTCCAAAGTGTATACTACCTCTTTCCTTATGCTGGTTGGAGTAGGGACTGGTTTCCTTATCCACTCCTTTAGAGCTTGTTTTGTGGCTTTCAATTTTTGTTCCAAACAAAGCTTGAGGACCCTGAGAATGACTTGGCCCAGGCTTCTTTAACTGTTTCAAAAAAACCTTCTCTCTCAATCCATAAAGGGCTGAAGTAGAATGGTAGAGGACCTAGATCTTCTTCGTCTTCAACAAGCAGCTGGATCGACTTGTGGTTAGAGGTCAGCTTGGGAAATTTTTTTGTTTTTATTATCTTTTTATCCATGGTAAGGGAACCTTGGACCAGAAATCGATCCAATCGAGCAGAGATATGCTCTGGCCCAGATCTGTTGTTGGACCAAGTATATAGGCCGCAAATGGGAATGAAGTCTAATAGATCGCATTGTTGCGCTAGTTCTTCCACAAAGGCCAACATAGGATCTCTGTTGTTGGAACCGCCCCTTTTCTCTTTTGATTTCAGAACTATATTAAGATCACCTGCTAGGATTATGTTGCTTGGAGTATGCTGGTCTAAAAATGCTGAGAGGGAGGTCCAGCATTCTCGTTTTTTAGAGTAAGTGACAGGAACATAAAGATTAAATAGGGAGATAGTCAGCTTACTTGCACATTGTGTCAGCACCGTGAATATCCAGTGCTGAGTTTCATGAGATTTTTTGAGCGAAAATGAATCTTCTTTCCAGAGAGTTTCCAGCCCTCTGGAAGAGCCCCTTGAACTTACTGCTTTGCTTGCACTTTTCTTCCACTTTGAATTGCTAATGTCTAGAAGCGCTCAGCCTTCTATCTTCATCTCTTGGAGCATGAGGATGTCTGTAGGTTCTATTTTTAGGAGGTCCATGACTGCTTCAGCTTTGGAGGTGTTCCCCAATCCTCTGCAGTTCCAAGAGGCGAGCTTCATGATTTACTTGAGAGGAGGAATAGGACCTCCCTTTGAAGGCCTTGGTCTAGTGTTTCTTCCAATGGACATTTCTATGGTGGGCTGACTACCTTGGACTTTGAGTCTCTCAGCCTCCTCTTCCCTTATTTCTTTGTGGGATTTCCTTCCTGCTCTTCTGGAGGGGCGCTCAAAGGCTTCATCCTCTGAAGAACCTGAGCTATCTACTGGTTTTTTCCTTGTTACTTTAGCATAAGATGGGTTAGAGGGGCTACCTTGCGAGGCCTCAACCTGTATAGCTTCTTCCCCTGCTTTGTTTAATGGAGGGTCTTCTATATTTGCCTGGTTTTCCTGTGTCTTACCTGTTGGGTCGGTCTGAGCTTTTTCAATGTCATTCGGGGTTGCCTTCATTTCTTGATTGTTCTTGGAACTTCCTGGAGCTCCAGAGGTATGCACTTTTCCATTTCCTTTTTTTTTTATGGGCAGTCTTTCGGACTACCGTCCATTGATCCTCGTTTATTTTATCTGTTTGATCCTCTGCTTTTTTCTTGCAGTGCTTTGCAAAATGGGTGTGACCATGGCAGTGTCTGCATTTGAAAGGAAGTTATTCATAATCCAGTTCCTGGATGTGTGTCCACCCAGTAACTGTGAGCTTTATTGCTTCAGGCAAACCCTCTTCTAGGTCAACCTCTACACAGATTCGGGCACATGAGTACTAATCTTTCCTTGCTTCCTGATCTATGTATTTTCCGAGCGCATTATCAATGATTTGGAAGGTTTTTTTATTCCAACAGTGGAGGGGCAAATGGGGAAGTCGCACCCACAACAGAGGGGACGTCCTAAGCGGGATCAAAGTCGGGAGACCATTTGTTTAGATACAGGCCTTGTGGTCCCATGAAGTAAGGGCCATTTCTAAAGATGAGACTTCTATCATCCGAGTTCTCAAAGACAAATACGAAGAACCCTTTGCCCACAAAATAGCTCTTGACTCCATCTTTAATCAATGGAGACCGGTTTCTTTGGGTCCAGTCCTCAATCGATTTTGGGGAATACCAGAGGCCCGTAAATTGGCCTATTAACCCTCTCTCAAAGAGGTTCAGAGCGGCCTTAAATGTTTTTTCTTCAGGAAGGGCAACCGTAGGGATCGAATCTAGTTTCTTGACAAACTTCTACTGGCTAGCCGTGGGAGGGCGCTTCGAGCTTGCGGTAATCAATGCTTTGAATGCGGAAATCTCCGGAGGCGGGCTGAGAGGAGGGGCAGGGCCCCCGCTGGATTCCATGGAAGAGTCTCTACAACTCTACATCCGTAGGACCGCGCTGGCTTGCTCCCGAAAGCCTAGGCTCTCTGATCTATCAAGCAGGCAGGTTTTACCAAAATTTCGACAAAGAGATCCTCTGTTGCAGCATGGAATGCCGAAGCAGGTTTCGACTGAGAGATCCTCTGTTGCAGCATGGAAGGCCGAAGCTAGCCTGCGGCCAGGGGCGCAGTGCAGATGGCGACTAGGTTTCTATTCCCAATAACCACAAGGTTCGATTCAATGGCACCAATTATTAGCATCCAAAACTACCCATATAATCTTATTTTTAATATAAATGGTTTGCTTGTCTTTTAATGGCAGAGTGTTTGAGAGCCCATCCATTTGCGGAAATCTCAATGGGAGAACCTTTAAATTATATTGGGGGGCATCCATGACAGAAATCATTACTTGTCCTTTAATGACAGGGAGTATGCGAGCTCATCCATTACATAAAGTTTATGGGGGAGCTGGATGTTTCATTTAGATCTGAATATAAGTTCTTTTACATATGATGTGAAAAATTGATTTACTTCTATTTTTGTTTTCTGTATTTCAACTTTTTCACAAACTATCCTTTTGTCTTCCAATTCTGATTTACAGCCTGTTACATCCAAGTACAAGTTAGTTTTAAAAAACTGAGGTGCATGACAGGTGCATGGAGTAGTATAGCATTTTATTTAACAAATGTTTAAAAAAAATACTATAGCAACTTTTTATCTTGTTCATGGAAAAATATCTGGACAAAACCAAGAAACATCATCAAAATAATTGGGTTACTCAAAAACGTTACAACAACAGCTTGAATCCACATTTTCTATGACCCTGTACCCTTTCCCTTGTTTGATCAAGTTAACGGATTATTACTCCCTTACAAATGGAATTTTGGTGATCCATTGTGTAAACAATGATCTGCTTGTTATAATCTAAACAAGTAATTTTTTTACAAAATATTTTGTCAATCACCAGAGCTCTTTGATTTTTAATGTGGTATATGATGCATTTTCAACGGCTAAAAAAATGGTGTAGCCAATTCGAGAAAGTATATAACCCTTCATTACTGTCTTATTGTGCACAAGTTCTGTTGTTTTAACTGAATGATTACATCGTTATACCTATTGGTGTAAAAGCCAAGGTTGTATCGTATCACTTGATAAGATGTTCGAGGTAGCCAGTTGGAGGAAATGGATGGCTCTTGAAGGCTTTTTTACTGTGGACCAATGCTGTTGTTTTAAATTGAAACGTTACACTGTTTACTTATTGGTGCAAGGCTACATCAGATTTATCTATTTGTTTTTAGTGAGCATCATATTGGAACTCAGAAAAAATTATATATGCGTTAAACAAATTAGGTACATCTAACCAAATGTATAAGAAAACGGAAATGAAGTCCATGGTAGAATCTCCTCCAAAAGTTCTCTGTTTTGGTGCTGTTACATCCAAAGTGCTTATTGATGGTCAAGAAAGGCATATTTAAGCAAAGAATATGGCAGTTTTATAGAATCTTCCTAAAACTCTATGCTTTGAACCAACTCTATCAAATACAGATATGCTACCTGAACACTTATAAACAAACATCAAAAGTTGTCTTCTATAATATATGCATAGTGCCTAGTCCTCTCAAAGTTGTATCATATTTCAAGGAACCTATTTGGGAAACCCTGTCCTTGATCAAACTCATTAGATCTACCTGATTAACATGTAGAATACAAATATTTTTCAAGTCTGGAAATGTATGTACTATTCTTTTTAGCTCATTATCTAACTCATAAACCATTTCAGAATCCGTTCGAATGCAATCAATAATGTCTATGACAGATTTGGACATCTCAATATGATGAAGTTGTATCATGTTCTTTTGACAATAAAAATCAGATGAAATAGTATTTGAGAATTCATTGAGATTGGTATGCAAAGAATTTTGCATGCTACTTGTTTCTTTTGTTGAAGGATCTCCACATCTTACAAAACTTCTTTTCACATTCAAGTAAAATGACAGATCACTGGATACAAACATAGAGTTGAACAATTTACAATTCCTGCACAACAATATTTCTCCCTCTTTGAGCTGGCCACGAGTATTCTTATTAAATTTATAGCCTTGCATGGCTTTTTCCACCCTTTGAAATTATTAACCTGATCTATTTTCAACCTTGGAATTCTATGTGGTATCTCTCTCATAAATTCTCAAATTAAAACAGGTCCTTCTAAAAAAGCTTACATGATTGGACTGTAACCCATAATAATGTTGGGGAATACCGGGCCTTTGAAATGCCTCTGAAATTAGGGGATTGAAACAAGACAAATGAACTTTAGATAAAAGACTTCCTAAAGATCATTGCAATTTGATTGGACCAATTTTTGAAGCTTGACGTCCACTCCCCTTCAGCTAAGTTCAGTGAATTTGTGTTTAGGTCTGATCTTTCTATTCCTCCTCTATTGCAATATTAGCCAATAGGTCTGCTACCATATTTCCTTATCTCTTTACATACTGGAAGCTGACCTCCTTAAACTTTCTAACTGCTTCCCTTGGCCAAGCGAGTTGTACTTCTGAATGCAATGCAAGATTTTTGTTTTGGTTTAAATTTTTAAAACAAATTGTAACATTTCGCTAGAACATGATCACATGAAAACCTAGATGCATCCTCTGAATTCATGAAGTACCAGGGCCTTTGTGAAGGTACTTTGGACCACTACCAGATGATTTTCTTTGACTGTGTGATGGAATTTTATCTTTTACAAGCTATTCCTATCTGGAAAACACTTGCAATTCACAATAATTAGGAATTCTATACAAAAGATCATCGGCAAGGTTGGAATCACATTCTCCACACTACATTATTCATTGTCTGAATAGGCTTAGGAATACAAAATACCATTGCATTGCTCTTGCACTACTTAAGGTCCTCTTTCGATTTCTCATTTGATTTCCTTCAAGAATGTTGTACAGATAGTGTGACTCATCCACTGGTGGAGACTTCATTAAAGTAGGCACTCAAAATCGGTGTTTTTGATAACTAGATATGGATAGATAAAGAAGAAAGTTGGCCATCTAGCATGAGAACTATACTGTAATAGCAACTGTCCTGCTGGCAACAATGCAGGAAAATTTATAAGCCCCTATTGATGGCCCGATTAAAAAGCAAATAAATCTGGAACATAGATGCAGATGGAACAGAGTCAACATCTTAATCACAATAAAGATAGAAGCCCCCTTATATGTCATAACTACGTGCAAGGGGAGAAAAAAATCCCAATGTCCAATGCGCTGAAACACAGACTTAGAGGCTTTGGCCATTTGCAGTAAGGCCCATTCTGTGGCATGGTACGAGGCTTACATGGAAGTCTATTTTTGTTTTATGTATTTCACCTTTTTCACACACTATCCTTTTGTCTTCCAATTCTGATTTACAGCCTGTTACATCTAAGTACAAGTTAGTATTAAAAAACTGAGGTGCATGGTAGGTGCATGGAGTAGTATAGCATTTTATTTAACAAATGTTTAAAAAAAATACTGTAGCAACTTTTTATCCAGTTCATGGAAAAATATCTGGACAAAACCAAAAAACATCATCAAAATAAGTGGGTTACTCAAAAACGTTATAGCTGCAGCTTGAATCCACATTTTCTATGACCTTGTACCCTTTCCCTTGTTTGATCAAGTTAACAGATTATTATTCCCTTACAAATGGAATTTTTGTGATCCATTGTGTAAACAATGATCTGCTTGTTATAATCTAAACAAGTATTTTTTTTACAAAATATTTTGGTAATCACCAGATCTCTTTGATTTTTAATGTGGTATATGATGCATCTTCAACAGCTAAAAAAATGGTGTAGCCAATTCGAGAAAGTAGATAACCCTTCATTATTGTCTTACTGTGCACAAGTTCTACTGTTTTAACTGAATGATTACATCGTTATACCTGTTGGTGTAAAAGCCAAGGTTGTATCATATCACTTGATAAGATGTTCGAGGTAGCCAGTTGGAGGAAATGGATGGCTCTTGAAGGCTTTTTTACTATGGACCAATGTTGTTGTTTTAAATTGAAACGTTACACCGTTTACTTATTGGTGCAAGGCTGCATCAGATTTATCTGTTTGTTTTTAGTGAGCATCATATTGGAACTCAGAAAAAATTATATATGCATTAAACAAATTAAGTACATCTAACCAAATGTATAAGAAAATGGAAATGAAGTCCATAGTAGACTCTCCTCCAAAATTTCTTTGTTTTGGTGTTGTTACATCCAAAGTGCTCACTGATGGTCAAGAAAGGCATATTTAAGCAAAGAATAGGGCAGTTTTATAGAATCTTCCAAAAACTCTATGCTTTGAACCAACTCTATCAAATACATATATGCTACCTAAACACTTAGAAACAAACATCAAAAGTTGTCTTCTATAATATATGCATAGTGCCCAGTCCTCTCAAAGTTGTACCATATTTCAAGGAACCTATTTGGGAAATCCTGTCCTTGATCAAACTCATTAGATCTACCTGATTAACATGTGGAATACAAAGCTTTTTCATGTCTGGAAATGTATGTACTATTCTTTTTAGCTCATTATCTAACTCATAAACCATTTCAGAATCCGTTCGAATGCAATCAATAATGTCTATGACAGATTTGGACATCTCAATATGATGAAGTTTTATCATGTTCTTTTGACAATAAAAATTGGATGAAATAGTATTTGAGAATTCATTGAGATCGGTATGCAAAGAATTTTGCATGCTACTTGTTTCTTTTGCTAAAGGATCTCCACATCTTACAAAATTTCTTTTCACATTCAAGTAAAATGACAGATCACTGGATACAAACATAGAGTTGAACAATAAAGAGACCTTCTTAGTTCTTGACTGAAGTGCATTTTGCAGATTATCCTATGTTTTCATGTCAATGTTGTCAGGTACCCCACCCAGAACAGTCTCAGACTTGAACCTTAGAATATCTGATATACCAACACTTTTGAAGAGCTCTGGACCATTATTTTCAGGTTGATTATCCCGGTGCTTATCAAAATAATCCATTATATTAAAAAAAGTTGAAGTCTCTTTCAAAGAAGGATCTGTAAAATTCATCAATTTGCAGTTGTCTTCATCTTGTATATTTTTCTGAAGAGAAAACAACTATGATTGTTGCAGTCCCCTCCCTGTGAGTGATGGAAATCCAAATAAATCCATTCACTTGCAGATGTAGAATGCTCCTTTTGTTGATGGAGAACCATTTTTGTAACAGATAAGGCTATAATTTATTTTTTAGCATCATAAAACACGAGATTTGGTAATGACTTGTAGGTGTTTTCAGTTAAGGTTAGCTTAGGTAAAACTACTACTTCATCAAAAGTTCCATGTGATATTAATTTGGACTCATATGATTTTTCCATAGTAACATCTATTCTTTCCATCAATTCTGAGAAGATTTCAAATGTTCCTAAATGTACAAAGCTCGTGTACATGATTGGCAGCCCAAAACTGGAAAATAGAAAACACAATAAACATATGACCATATTACCATATTCTTGAGTTGAATTTCAATAACAGAAATGTATAATTTGGCACCCAACACAGCATATGCTATTAAGAAGAGTACTTGCATAATTGAACCGGGATTGGTCTGGAGAAAAGGCGATGATTGCCGACATCAATTCCACCATGGAAACTTTGAGGAAATGCTACATGAAAATATGGATGAATTTTGAAATAAGCTGGAAAGTGTTATGAACTCCGAGTTCCACCAACTCAAGTAAGTATTCAAGAAGGAACTCTAACCAGAGGCACATGTAGCAAATTAAACATACAAAGAACTTGGCCCAAAACCTAGGCTTTGATCTTTCTCATTATCATAACTTCAACCTTGAGTAACCATACCTAAAACACATTTTTAGCTAGCAAAAGAAGGTGAATATCAGCAGAACTTGAACTACTCTCCCGAAACGTCACTGCAAAAGTTACCTATGTGCTACTACACCATTTGGCATTAACCCAATGGAATGCTCGAGGTACCAATTCACACCTTGATATCAAACCGGTAAAGATGCCCATCATCAAAAGGGCAGGTAGCTCATTGGTAGAGTAGGGCCTGCATCAAATTCCTAGCCAGCCCAATTTTCACCAGAATGAGTTTGTAGACAATGCAATAGAAGCACAAAAGACAAAGAACACTCTGCATTGAGGCCACACTCACAAAACTACTCACATCAACCAAAAAAATAGCTAACAACCACTTTAGACCATAACAACTGTAGTGAGGCCAGTTCATCCCCTTACAAATTACTGGAATTTGATGCTCCATCTACCTTCAAAACTAACAAAAATTATATTCCCACTCCCACTTATAGTTGCTTTAGTGAAGTGAAGGAAAAATGTTTCTCTTTTTTATCAGAGGCTTCAACTCTACCTTCCAATCCAAACCTAAGATGTATCATTCAGAATGAGCTTTCTTTTGTAAACGAGGATTGGAAGCAAGACAAGGGTTCTGCACCTGTTATCCCATTTATTAATTCTAATAACACCATCCCCCAAAAATTCTTGTGTGTACAGTCATTGGGTTTACTATGGTAATGCTTGTAACATTTTGCAGTCTTTCCTTTGTTGGCCTGTGGTTTAGTGGTTAAGTAGTTGAGACACAACGTCACCATGTTAATGACCCAAAGTCAAATTTAGATCAGAGCCTTAAATTATAAGTTGATTGAATTTTATGAGATTTATATACAATATTAATTCAATAATTAATAAAAAATAGTGTGAGGCACCCTAAATCAACTTCTGTTTATACCACATTAGAATTTCATTTCTACTACATATTTACATCTCATTTAGATTTGCCTATTCCCATGTGGTGATTGTTCCTCAATTTATGCCTTACAACGTTTCTTTTGCAAAATTTGGTGCAAATGCTAGTAATATATACAATAAAAAATATATTTAAAATATTGCATATATATATTATTTAATTTTTACATTATATATAATTAATGAAATTAAATTAATTAAAAAAAATCAAATCCATCAATACTCATCGATCGACTGTAAACATTTTTGGGCGGATGGTTTGTAAGTAAATTTTTGTGAGAGTCGTGCTTGCTCATACAAAGGCGGTGCCCTTAATGGCATAAATTTCGACTCGCTCTTTCCATCTAGTCGATATTTCATTTGTGAAATCGTCGTAGATATAACATTAATCATATCAATATGAACCACCAACAAATTCTAGGATAAACCAATTGAAAGTGGAAAGAATTTGAATTTAAAGTATTTCCTCTAAAGCTACAAAAATACATCGAAGGAATAGATTGAGGAAGATCATCTTGCCAATAATATAAAAGAAGATTTGGAACGATCATATGATCAATAATAGTTCTTATTGCTAAATGCATGTTCATAACTAAATTTTAGAATTGAAAATCTACTACATAATTTCAAAAAGCTTTTCAATAACACAAATATTCATTTAGCCCCAAGAGTTAGCTCAATCGGTCAAATCAAGTGCCTCGCCAATGGGAGGTCATAGGGTCGAATCCTGAAAGCTCTTGGGGTTAGGTCAGTAAATAGGCCGAGGGGTGTTGATGCCCTTCGGGTGGCATCCACTCAGTGTTAAAAAACCCTGGACGTAGTGGCTACCCACTGACCCGAGTATCCGTGAACCAGTATGTGAAAAAAAAACACAAATAATCGTAAGTTTTTATCTATAAAATACAAGTAACTCAATAAACTTAATTACATTGATGACAAAAAATTATTCACTAAAATAAACTTGACTTACTATCAATGTTCTTAGAACTGTTTAAATCATCATCTACACATTATAGATGAATTTATTTTACCAACAATTCCCTCAAAATAAGTATGAATCATTATCTACAAAGTTTAAGTTGACTTGCTATCAATGTGACAAGGAAAGATATTTAAGTTTGATACAACATAAGAAACAAAAAATTTGTGTCACATGAAAGTAAACCTTTTAGGTCCTGCAGAAATTGTTTTATTTGCGTCACATCACATCACAAGTAAGTTTCCTTCCACACAATATGCCATGCCAATGCAAAGTTCCTATCATCACAACAAAGTAAAAAGTTCATTAGAAATGTTTTCAAGGATTCTAGCCAAAACTTATTTTCACATATTTCAAACATAAATCGATCTAGCAATTTGACCAAAACCCAATTTTGCATGTGAAAAACAAAAAATGACAACGTAATGTGTTGAACATTACTAACATTAAAATATGATGAACGTAACCTGATGCCACATTGTGACAAACATAACTTGACATCACGGTGTGTTAAACAAAACCAATGCTGCAATGTGATGAACATAAATCAATGCTGCAATGTGAAAAGCATAACTTTATGTTGCATTTAAACATAACCATTCAACATCATCACATTGTGATTCAATCCAACATATCCCAATGTCATAATGTGACAAACATTACCTAATGTTGTAATGTGACAAACATTACCTAATGTTGTAATGTGACAAACATAACCTAACATTGTAATGTGCTATGCATTAGCCAACATCACAATGTGACAAACATGACCCAATGTTTGTGAGATTTTTTTCTCAATATTGTAATGTGACAAACATTACCTGACATTATAATGTGATGAATAAAGCTCCCAGGTTGATGTCATAATGTCAAGAACATAACTTAGTGTCATAATGTGACAAACATAACCTAACATCTCAATGTGATAAACATAACCCAATGTTAAAATGCGATGACTATAGCCTAACATCATTATGTGCTAAGAAAAACCCAATGTCCTCATGTGATGAACATAAACTGACGTCACAATTTGACTAACATAACTTGGTGCTGCAATGTGTTAAACAAAACTTGACATTGTGATGCGATGAACATGTCCTGATAGCATAATTGAATATAATTGTTCACCATCATCACATTGTGATGAAACCCAACCATAGTAAACTATTGTCAACTATGTTAAACAATGTTTAACCATTAGATATCATTTTGGGATTCAACTGCGTTAGGTAAGTCATTCACGTATGACCATTTCCATGAGAGGTAGTCGTAACTGACTAATTTCTCATGATTTTTGAATAGTTCACTTAGCACTCATTGCATCGGGTGATGCTCACAAGCGTGAAGAAGTGGGATTGAAACTAGTGAAATGTGGAGAACGAATCACATAGCATCAATCATCACTTCCGGGGCTTGCACTCGGTAAACCAGGACTTCCCAGGAGGTCACCCATCCCAGGAACTCCTCTGGCTCAAGCGCGGCTTAACTGTGGAGTTTTTCCCCACAATCAAGCCCACTTAGCTTGCTACCCCATTTGCAAAACCTTAGCAAGTACTTCAATCCCACTTCTTTCACCCTTGTGAGCATCACCCGATGCAATGAGTGCTAAGTGAAACTATTCAAAAATCATGAGAGAAATTAGTCAGTTACGACTACCTCTCATGGAAATGGTCATACGTGAATGACTTACCTAATGCAGTTGAATCCCAAAATGATATCTAATATAATGCACTGCATAATCCCCCATACTTAAATGTTTAACCATGTTCAAACATGGTCAACCATGGTCAACCATAATCAAGCATGGTCACACACATTAAACCATGTTAAATCATAGTCACCCATGGTCAACATGGTCTTCCATAGTCTGCCATGATATATGTTGGTCAACCATGTTCAATCACAATGAACCATGGTCAACCATAAGCAACCATGGGCAATAATAGTTAACCATGGTAAGCTTGGTCACCATTGTCAAATGTTGTCGACCATGGTCATTTATACTCTTTCATGAGTAAGCATAGTCAACCTTTGTTAAACATGGTTAATTGTGGTCAACCATAGTCAACCATGGTTTCTCCATGTTAAACCATAATCAACCCTACTTAAACATAGTCAACCATGGTCAACCATAGTCACCCATGGTCAACATGGTCATCCATAGTAGACCATGGTCTACCTTGGTCGATTACACTCAAGAATAGTTATTGATAGTCTCTTACTCAACCATATTCAACCATAGTCAATTATCATTAGCTATATGTTCATAAAAATAAACTCTTATCGGACATAACTTAACCGTATTCAACTATCGTTTACTAAACCTGGCCACACATTGAGCCTCAACTAACACAACTACATTTTAATCATTAAAATAGCTTATATACACTCACCCATGCTATTATTGTAATTTAATTAATTAAATTTTGCAAATAGGGTGTTTGATCGTTAAGGTGAGTTGCACATGTGTTTTGTTTTGACGAGAGTTGAGAAACGGAATTTCGTAGAACATCTTATCAATTATGTTATCTTCAATGAAGGCATGAGTGAAAGAAAGAAAACATGGATGAGACAAAACTACACATAGATGCAAAAATGGAATATCTACCGCAGTGTCAGTCCCACAAATAGCAAGGAGCTAAACAATTTTGTTATGGAGAAGTTTTGTAAACATATATGGGGAAAAGAGATGTGAAGAGGGTGTTCGACCATAAAGGTGAGTTGCACATGTGTTTTGTTTTGACGGGAGTTGAGAAATGGAATTTTGTAGGGCATCTCCATATCAATAATGTTATCTTCAATGAAGGCATGAGTGAAAGAAAGAAAACATGGATGAGACAAAACTATGCATAAATGAAAAATGGAATATCTACCTCAGTGCCAGTCCCAAAAATAGCAATGAGCTAAAGACTTTTGTTATGGAGAAGTTCTATAAACATATATGGGGAAAAGAGCTGGGTAGAAAGAAGAAGTACTATGTTGAGGAATTCAACCCCACTTGCGATCTCTAGAAAAAAGAGTACATTGGAGCTAGAATTCCGTGGAGGGAAAAGGTTCTTACTTCTCAATTAAGAACTAACTCACAATAATGTCAATGTGAAACAAGACAGTGGAAAATACATAAAGAAGCTTGGGAAGAACGAGTGTGTACCTTTTCCACGTCTGGGGCATTGGAATCAGAAAAACATCTCATTTTGGAATGTGATGCATTCAAAGACATCAGGGATAGCTATGGGAATATGTTGGCATAGATTCCTTGGCATTGTCTTTTCAATGAGGGGACTGTTAGAAGGTTGGGTCAACTCATCATCAATTTGAATAAGAAAATGAATGAATTGCGAAAGTTGAAAAGTAGGGAGACCGATGGTCCCATAGACTACTTTTAGTTTTTTGGATGTTAAAATATCATTTCATTTCAATAATGCTGCTTACTCACCATGGAAGCATGTGGATGTGAAAAATGGCACTTATAAATCAATTGTATGGCAAGTTTCCTACACAAACCCCATTACAATTTTTCATTGGGTTTTAGGTGGCGTATAAATCAATTGTATGGCAAGTTTCCTACTCCAACCCCATTACAATTTCTCTTTGGTTTTTTTAATGATTTATGTTGAGTGGTTAGATCCTTCAAATTTCCGTGAAGATGAAAGATGTCTCAAATTTCATATATCTTATTTGTGTTGCCTACAGAGGCCACAATTTTGTCAAAATGATGAATTTCTCGTTGGAATACGACATAAAAAATATTCTATAAACCAATTGTGGCAGTGTTCAAATCATTTTTTCATTGTGGAAATGGATTCAACACCATCAAGAACCTTCACACCTAAAATCTTGAAGCTTGAGAGCTCTAACCCGAATTTTGAAAATTTCTGCTAGATTTTCTCAAAATCATGCTCGTATAGATTTTCAAAAATTTCTACCAAATTTTTTCAAAATCATGCTAAATTTTCCATTTGTTCTGCAAAGTTGCAGCATGTTTTGACAACGAGTATCTTATCACTTATATTAATGCATGGGGAATTTCGAGAGACGCTCTTACATTTAGAAAATAACTCATTAAAAGTTACTTTAATTTCCTTTTGATTTCTCTTTCCATTATTTCCCCCATTTAATTTAAGGAAAAAAATGACCCACATTTGAATAATTTTAAATTAAAACTTTGTAAAAACTAGGTGTATACTATCCACCTGTTGACGGTGCTGGACCCACCAACATGTCATGGGGATCTCCATGGTAAGAAGTCCCAATTACACCTCAGACCATTTAGTGTAGGAGTCCCAACAGTGGGTCATAAGGTAATGCCTTGACCATGATGTTGCACAGAGGTAAGTAAGATAATTCTGTCAGTAACAATGGTGTGACCACTATAGTGAGTCAAGGAAGGTGAATGAGAGGTTCTAACACATGGGGCGTGAGATGAGTGCACCCCTTGGCAACATGTAGTAGTACTCAACTGAGAAGGGAACACACAAGGGAAGATGCATCACAAGATGGAAAGCAGATCAGTCGACAATCCAAAGTGATAGTTAAACCAAGAGCACATATGCAACAATATTCATATAATTACATACGAATCAGTCCATACACAACTATGTAAGTTAAACAACATATATTGCTAAGCAACTACACCAGTCCAACTACAATAACAACATATGCATGAAAATGTGATGGTTGTTATTATATAAAGAGGTGTAAGTCCCAATCATATAATACATCCATGTAAACTTGCTAGCCCCAACAGTGGAACATTATAGCCACATCCGCTTGCTCCTCCAAAGAGATGAACTACCTCCGTGCATTGGAGAAGCCAAGGCGCGTTACAACACTATCCAAGCTTTCTCCAAGATAGTCTTATCATAAGCCTGGCTGACCAAAAGCCTATACAATGACTTATGAGGGACTATTTATAGAAAAGGGTGGGGTGACCCTTCACATTTCCCTTTGT
Source organism: Pinus taeda (assembly GCA_000404065.3). NCBI lineage: Eukaryota > Viridiplantae > Streptophyta > Pinopsida > Pinales > Pinaceae > Pinus > Pinus taeda. The sequence goes on from APFE030222004.1 coordinate 68,568, forward strand.
GACAGTTCATCTACCCTCATGACTCTTCATCTACTCTACAACTGTTACATCCAACTGTTGACACTTGACTTACACTTGACATGACGTTACATTACAATGCACATGTGCTCATGTGAGACAACATGGCTTGAGAAAGCCATGCAAGACATCACTGACATTTGGTTCGTTGTGATGAGACCAACTCTTTAGCATGCTTGTGATGGTGAAGGTGGTGAGCTAATGCCAAGCTTAGTCATCTGTGATGGTGTACATGCACCTCATGGTGAAATCTTGCTGAAGCGAACTCTTGCCTCCGTTGCAACCGGTGCATTGGTTCGACTCCTTCATCCAACTCATCTGCTAACATGCACATGGTCTTCTTGGGTGCGGCTAAATTGGCAACACACTGATGCATAGTGTCCATGCAGATCTTCAAGTGTGTGCTGGTGGTGATGCGCATCAACTTTCTGAAGTACATATTCAGCTCCAGTTGGACTTGCTTCTTGTCTTTGCCTTGGTGAGTGTGCTGAATGGGTTGGATCGCATGTGTGTGCACAATGACATGCATGTTGCTTAATCCCTTGCATGCGATCAACAACACTACTCACCATGTCTCCTCCATGCCAGCTACTGGGATAGATCTATAACTTGTACGGGTGCAATTTCATCCGTGAGTGCATGTTGCGCCCCCGGTTGTTGCTGTTACTGCTGCAACTCATTCATCTATTTGTGTAGCTTCATGTTCTTCTTTGAGTTGCTGCTTCAGCACATGCAACTCCTTCTTCATTCCATTCTTTGTCTTCATGTGATATTCATGTCACACTGTCACCTCATAGGCTGTGTCCCAAGTTGCTTTCATCATTAGTGGATCTCCTTGATCTTGCAACTTTGTTCCACCTCCATGTTGTCAACAACCTTCCTTCTACATTCTATGCGTTCATTCACTACATTCGGTATGCTTCCTTTAGCTGTTGTTCATGATGCTGCTCGCTTTAATGTTGTTGTTGTCATATTTTGATGTCCTTGTGTACAAACAACTTGATGTCTTCATGAGTAGGCAAGCTCATAAACACTTGATCGACTACATCTCCACGTGTGCTCTGAACAGTGTCTTCGACTCTGCTCCCTTGGAAACCATTGTACCTACACTTCTGAGAGGCAGATGAACATCTGTAATACCTGGAGATATGGAAACACTCATGGCAAGCAATTTATCAGTTGAAAACCAAAATGAAATTGAGACTTTACTTGCAACATACTTGTGTGACTGATCATGAAGGTTGCGCAATTTTGGTCGGGAGGTCGGGACACTAACTGCCAAGACTGCGCAAGGCAAAGTCTGGGTTTCTAGGAGACTGATTGACTGCTGGAACTGTGCAATGCATAGTCTAGTCTGTCTATTGTCTGCTAGAATTGCACAATGTGGAATCTCAACTGGAAATGGCTACAGGCTCAGTGACTGCATTGCGTAATTTTCTTGGCAAGCAGTCACTGTCCCTCAAGATTGCGCAAAGTAGGCCTGGGGAATAACTGCTGGCTAGAAATGCACATTTCTAGAGAGGAAGGTAGAGCCTTCCCTCTCAGGATTGCGCAATGCTGTCTTGGTGAGGTAGATTCCGGGCCAGAGTTGCCCAGACTCGCTGACGGGAAACTGAAAGTGAATGTGAGTTCGAATGCATGGTGATACTGAATGTAAGCGTAAGTGAATGATCATGCATGAAAACAGAGAATGAAAGATTCAGAAAACGAAACAACATGCATGTGGGTGAGGCAAGTCGCTAAATCGGTGACTGTTCGTGAAAAACCGTTTCATGCATGTGATAACAGTGAGATAACAACAAAAACTGAAACAATGTTAGGACAAGCTAGTATACATGTAAATGACAACAAGCGTTCAAAGAAATCAATTAAATAGTACTCACACAAGCAAAAACACAAAAAGCGACAGAAATGCAACACAAGGCATGGAAAGTGGGCTTACCCCAAAACAACTGAGCTGAGTGTACCAACTACTCCTAGATGTGATATGCGAAGTCATAGTTGCAAGTTTGATGTGAGAAATGAACTCTATAGTGTACGGTTGATGAGTTTTGATAACATCGAGGTTGTGACACGTATGCCACAAATCTAGGGAAAGCGACACTTGGTCGGAGGTTTCTGAAATGATCCTTGCATGTAACCTCCAAATGTTAAACATAGGCCCCTGAAACAAGGGATGCCTTTGCATGTTGCCTTGGGAGAAGCATCCCATGCATGCAAGTCTGTTTTGCTTGGTCTCGTAGGGAACCGGTCAACTCATCTGCACATGCAAGAGGTTGTTCAATACTCTTGAAGGAAATGCACATTTTTGGCTGGGAGCTGGGCTGACAACCTAGGAGATTTGCGCAAATTATGGGCTGAGCAGCCCCGCTAGGGAAAATTTTGCAATTTCCTATGTGAGGGTTGACTGGCAGAATCACACAATTCTGGAGCCTAGTAGGCTGCCAGTCAAGATTGCGCAATTTCTTAGGGGAGCTGCTCTGCCTGTAGCTGGACCAAGTCCGAGTGATCAACCTGTGAGGGAATGCATCGAGTTGTGATTAACAGGTTGCCTTTGTTCAAGCAAAACACTGAAACTTTTGAACTTGACGAAGCAAGGCAAGTTGCTGTGAAAACTTGGAAGGGAGGGTCCAAAACGAAGCTAAGGAAAATTTTGGAGGGTAGTTGTAGCCACTACAACACCATCACAAGTGAGGGAAAAATATCTTTAACGTTGTTTCAAAGTGGACACTATTCATTAGCGCTTTCGTTCAGTGGCATTGTCCTTTCCCAAGGTCACATATTAGGACAGTGAATTTGCTTTCTTGAAACCCAAAAGTACATTCATCAAAATAATATTGTAAGAGAAAATAATTATTTAAAATTAAAATAATAATGTAGGCATCCTCTCAAAATGTGGGAGGATTAATGATATTACAAGAATAGAGTCATGTATGCTTCCATAATTATATCTGATAACTTCTACATTTATCAAGACTTTCCAATGAGTTTTGTGGAAAAACTAGCGACATTAGATTCAAAAGATCCGCCAATACCCCCGTTGTTTCCAACCAAAGACGTTTTGTCTTTTTTTCCCTCATCTACATCACGATCTTTCATGGGCATTCGGTTCAAGCTTCAAGTAGTCATTGGGAAAGTAATCCACTCCATCAAGGGGCATGAAATGGTTCACTCCACTCCGTCGGTTGGCTAAATGACGGGCTCGCTTGAGCTATTATAACATCCTTGCATCACGTCTAGGTAATGAATTTACTAGAATTGATCTCGTGTTCTGTAGCCCATACAACTACACTAGTCGTAGAAACATATGCCATAAGGTCCGCAGGCTCTATGCAGTATGCAATTTTGATTAAATCAGTTCAGTTTCCAATCCGTTCTCCAATTTCTCACATTGTTCTGTCCTGGTGGTAGAGCGACACTATAGACATTGTGGTTTCCATCGCTGTCAAGTCTCAGGCACCTGTACTCATTCTCGTTGTAGAAAGGATCCATTGGCAATGATCATTTTCCTTTAGTGCAAGCAGAAGAAGATAAATTGTCGATCATCCCATTGAATGAAACATGAAAATCCAGGGCTGTATAGACGACCTTGGAGCCGATTGACGAAGAATTATGCCCTGCAATAATGTTGTTGCAGCTTCAACCATCTGAAACGTTTCACCCTCTAAGACATCTCTGAAGAAGGATCATGGTCAACGCACAGTTGTGGAAGACAATGATAACTATTTGATTGAATAGCATTGGAAATAATGACAGTTGTTTATTGATTTCCACCAAAAGGTAGACGAAGTCAGTGTTGAAGGCTTTCAAAATAGAACACCTTCGGTGTAAATATAATTAAAATACCCGCTGATAATGCAAGGAAATAACCTGCCTATCCAAAGGTATAATAATAATGCAAAGAAAAAATTAAAGTAAAAATATGGTGTGAGGCTTTATGGTGGAGTAGAGGGATGATCACAGTTGTTTCTTTTTCCCAGAAGAAGTCGAAATTGTTGTCTGTTTGGGTAAATCTTAGTATAGAGAGGGGAACCAGGGGAAGAGGTGGGGCGTCTACAATGCCTTCCAATATCTTCAACACTTGCCTCATTGTTGACCTGTTCTCTTGCTCATTCTGAATGCACCATACACCCATTATGGCATCCCTCCTCACCTGCTCCACTTCTGTAGTGTTCACATTCATCAATCTCTTATCAAGCACCCCCATGGCGTTTCCGCTGCTTATCTGAGTTGCAGCCCAAGCGGAAAAGAACAACTCACCAGAATCCAAATCCCCATTCATGTTTCTCCGCCCTGCAATCATTTTGAGCAAGCGGAAAAGAATAGCTCACCAAAATCCAAATCCCCGTTCATGTTTCTTCGCCCTTCAATCATTTCGAGCAATGTCATGCCAAAGCTGTAGACATCGGTCTTAACAGTTATTAGCAGGCCAGAGAGCCACTCTGGGGCCAAATAACCTCTGCTTCCTTTCATGGTCGTCAGGACCTTACTACACTCTGTGCCCAAAAGCTTGGCCAACCCAAAATCAAAGAGTTTGGGGAAAAAATTCAAATCCAGGAGGATATTTTTTGGCTTGATGTCGCAGTGGATGATGCAGTCCCTGCAAGTTTCATGCAGATAAACGATTCCCCAGGAAGTTCCCACAACAATGGTGAAGCACGTTTTCCATTCTAGCTCCTTTAACAACTGATTGTCACTCTGAGTTTTGCTGAACAAAAAATCACTGAGGGAACTATTGGGCATGTATTCGTACACCAATAGTCTTCTTGAACCCTTATGGAAAAACCTAGCAGCCGAGCCAAATTCACATGTTGCATGGTTGTAATGTCCCTTAATAATAAATAATAAATAATAAAAAATGATAATACAATTTTTCTCTATTAAATTTTTTTGGAGAATATTTTCTCATGAAAATAGTAAATATCAAGAAATAATCAAACTTCTCTACATTAAAATGCCCATAGGCCCTAAGTGTTTGAGCCTGGCTCTGATACCATATGTAACAGCCCAAAATAAACATGTAATTAATTAGATTAATCAAGTAATTTATATTCAACATGTAATTATCAATTAATTAACATCAAAATACAAAACTATAAGTAGAGACACTTACCTGTGATTTCAGTTAAAGTCTGCTAACTACAACAAGGTTTTGAGGATGACTCTCCACCCAATCGTAGGCTCAGTTGCACAAAATCTTGCTACAACTAGCCACCGCCGAACCCTCAATCAACATACTACTGCTAGGGTATCCTTTGTCTCACAACACTATTCTCCCAAGAGAATAGATGGTGGAATCATGGAATGATCGAATGCCTCTCATCTTCCTCCCCATTAAACATTGGAATGAGAACCACATGCACACACTCCATGTGTTAACATGCAACTTTACTGCTTTTTTTTTTATTCTTTTGGTTTTACTTTTTGATAGCTTTACTGATTTTTAATGCTTTCTTATTTTACTTTTTATTTATATTTATTTAGAGCGTGTAATTAAATTATTTTATTATTATTTATTTATTTATTATTTTAATTATCATATTATATTATTTTATTATTTATTATTTTTTATTATTAAGAGACATTACAATGTTCTCCTTGACTTACACTCTCCAACCTCTTAAAATTTTAATATTAAACAAAAATTATTTCCCAAATTCAACTAAAAACAATGCGCTATTTTGTTTTATTGTGAATTATCTTATGCCGATAGAATTGGTCCACGTGATATCCGAAGTCTTTGATTGCGAGTTTTTTGAGGCTAGTAAATAGTAGTAATCTTTTCAGATTCATATTGATATAATGGTTGAAATTTGGTAGCCTCTCTCCCATCCATTTAAAAGTTATTTTTAGATGTTTCTTTCAAATTTTTTGTATTGATACAGGGGTGAAATTTGGTTAGGTCGGATGTCTTCATGAGAGTTCAATGATAAAGTTAGAAGGGTTTGTTTTTTCGAGCCATCCATTATTACGCCGTAAGGCGTTCCCCTCTGAAATCAACTCCCCTCTTGTCTTACGTGTCTTATCATGATCCATCGGATCTTATGTTAGACGATTAAACTATTTTCCACCATTAATCAAAAATATCGTTATAACTAAAAATAACAGTGGAAACTTGATCGTTTTCTTGGAGCAACAAGGAACAGTGAACCCTCAATTGAGAGAAGGTAGATGGCCATGGCTTGCCTCACAGAATATCATACTCCTCTGTCTTATCCATTATGCGCACTTGCCATCGGCCTTCACTGCATTAACTCCTTGGCGCAAATCTCATGCATGTCAAGGTCATTAACTTTTCACCACCTTTCTCCTTACAACAGCTATGTAACCCACCTCACCCTTCCCCATCCAAGGCGTAGCACGCCACTTCAGCCACGTGATCTCGTACTCGCCAGGTGGGATGTAAGCGACCTTGTCCTTATCTATGTGATTGGGCTCCAACGGCTGGGATTTTGGGGTTCTCAATCGATGGTGATTACTCCAGCCTTTCAAATCCTAACTTCACCTTTCAAAGTTTTGTTCTTCAACCCGCTCAGCATTCTTCATTTTTTTCTCGAGTTTTGGGTCCATATTGTGTATGCCGAACCCTTGGCTTCCTATGCTTCGGCAATGGAGGAGGTTGCTGGGAATCTGGGGAAATGCCATGGCCGCCGTGTTAGAGTTGATACCCTCACACTCTGAGGGGTTTATCTCAATGGATGTGGAGCCAGTAATCCATCTCGCTTGGGCTCGAGGTTCTTCGTATGTTCAGGTGAATCTATATCGTTTATTTATCCTCATGCTCGTTTTCCATTAAGAAAAGATTATTTGTCTACGCTTACTGAGAAATCTTTCTTGTTACAGGGGTTAGGGGAGATTTTGCTGGAGGGGTAGATAGATATATAGAAGGAGCGCTTTCCCTCCTTCAAGGAACTATGGTGGGTTTTTTGTTCTAGGTTATCTCCATATTTCAAAAATCTCCAGTTTCCTATTCTACTGTTCCTCGCTGCCTTACTTTGCTTGCCTAATTCACTGACCAGGTTCCTACAACGCCAGTGTATAATAGTTCCATTTTCATAAAAGGTAAGGTGGTTTTATTTTGATTTATTGGCTATTGCAGTACTCATGATACCTAACTGTTGTTTCTTTAATTTGGATCTTGATTTCGCTAACTTACCTCCCTTTTGCTTGGTATGCCCTGCAGGTATTCTCCAAGGTTTTTTCCTATAAGCGTGGTGTTTATTTTAATGTCCAACAGACTAATCTAAAGCTCGACATTTCTTCAGGTTGGTGTTTTCTTTTGAACCTCCTCTTACGAGTATTTCACTGCCAGTGCACATTCACATTTACAGCCTTCCATGTGCCTGTCAAAATCCTATGCAACCCTTCATTGAATTCTGAATTATATAATGGGTGTATCCCTCGAAAGTTGAATGTGAAAGGGTTTGGTCCTGTATCAGTTTCATTTTTACGCATTGAGAATGACTAATGGGTTTTCGCCCCAACGTTCATTTGCAGGGCGCTATGCTACTCTTTTGTAGTTTTGTTGCTTAAATCTACATCGGTGGTTCGCCCATTGATCGTTGTTTATATTTACTTTGAAATTCCATATTCTTGAAGAGTGTTCCTTTGAGTTTAAACCAATGATGTTTTCGATTGTAACTTATTGGGGTTTTCCCCTTCATTTGCTAGAATGTTAATATAATGGACGATTTGTTTCATTGTTAATGGCCTGGATGGCGCTGTGGTTATGGTAGAATATTTCCAACATACTTTATCTCTTAAGTATTGTTTTTAATAGTTTCATTTATAATTAAACGTCTGATACTAATGTTTCGTCGACATAGTTCAGTCGATCTCATTATACTTTTGGCTTGTAGGTTATCATAGTTTCTTGTTGAATAATTGATAAGAGAATTATTTTTCTGCACTGTCTTCGCATGCTTGGTTCCAATCAACGTGCAAGAGAATTCAAATCAGATTAAGTTATGCTTAATATTTACAGTTGTTCTCAGTTTTCTTTAATTTCTTAACCTAGGTGGAAGTGTCACAGCTCAGCAACCCATATAGTAGTTTGCCTGATCGATGCATGAGGTTTGTTTACCATCTGATTTCTCTTTTATAATTTATGTATTCATTTAGAATATATGTATATACTTTGTCCTTCTAGAAATTCTATACATGTGATGTTACATCTCAGTATTTTGAGGTAAATAACTACCTTGGCGTCTCCCATAATTAATGAATGAAATATGTATAATTGGAAAAAGGGACTTAATCCTATTCATTTAGTATACGTCACCTCTAGCACAAAGTTTTCTTGCATGTTTATTTTGTTTTCTGGGGATTCCATGCATACTCAGAATTTCAGAGTGGTTTCTTACCTGGGAATTCAATTGTTTTTAATAGATTCATTTATTCATTATGTGGTTAAATTTGATTTATATAGTTGTATTTTATGTCCTCACAATGAAAGTACCATATTTGATTTCCTCCTTTCCATTCCAATTTTGGGAAGTGACATGCGGGACTTAGCTTGGGTTTACCTGTGAAACGCTTCCGAGATACTCCTCTGCCATCCCACACTGGGGTGTTCTAGTCAGGTGGAAGTTAATTGTTAACTTCTTCACCGTATTCACTATAATGGTTTTGACCTGCTTGGAATTTTTCATACATTTACCGAGTTCTACTGTAAATGCAATTTTCCCAAATTCCACTAACTCCAACCTGTTAGGTGCTGCACTACTATCACGGATTTCTCTTAAATAATTTAATCATTTAAGTATAACATTTTTTATCCAAAATTCTCCTAATCATAATAGGTGTGCATGCATTAGAGCATATATTTTATCATCCCGTTGATTTTCTCATCTACTTCTAAGGTATAATGCATGTCTTAACACAAGTTTCGGTCACTGGAGTTGCATATCAATCAACTGTTCAAATCAATCATTACATGGTTAATAACTATCTCAGCTCAAAATCAAATCCACATCACATCCATACAAAGGGACTCCAGTGTCTCTGTAACTGTATTTTCGTAAAGAAAAAGAACATATAATCACTTAAGCCACAGGCGTGTATAATCTCTTATAACTCCGCCAGTCTAATTGCATTTATATTTCCTTGATTCGCTATTCACAGTGAATGAATTCAAGGATATTGAAGGTTAGAAAATTGAGCAGACAATAATTACATCAACTACCTTACAATAGAAAAGTTCACAAGGAAACAAATATTTTTTTAAAGAATTTAGACTTCTGTGATCCATAATCTTGTTTGTGAGAACAATTTTGGCAAAATCACATAAAGAATCATTTGTCAACGCGTTTCGAATGATGAACCACACTGGTTGGTTTTTTGGATTGCCAGCGACCACATTAGCATGGAAAGAACAACTTGCCACCCAACCGTGAACTGAGATCTATTTTCTCCCAGAATCAACAACCTCTGCAGTCTTGGTGAAGTGACCCACTTGTGAAGTACACACCTTGGTAAATGATTTGGGGTTAGTTAGCTCCCTAAATTCCATAAGTTTGGTTTAAAATTAATGTACTATTCTATTATTAATATCACAAATTATATACTCCTTAGACAATTTAGGGTTTCAATTGTATGAAGTCAATGAAAACAATAAGGCTATGAAATGATCCCAAATTTAGAAAATTATCATTTATATTTCCCTTTGCATAATCCCTTCTAGAAAACCAAAATAGGACTCCCAATAGGAGTGCAATTCCATTTAAGGTATGGAAGAGGATTAGCTATATGAAAAATATTTAAAAAGTATGAAACCATGTAAAATCCTTGGAGGTTTTCTTGAGAAGTCTCCTTAACTCTAGATATTACCTTAAACATATTATATAACAACATAAATCCCCAAATTAAAAACATATTAATTTTTAACATTTCATGCATTATAGGCACCCAAGTCTCTTTAAATAAGCATTTGTTTTCAAAATTTTTAAAAATCATAGTAATAGTATATCTAAAAGGATGTCAAATGAGGTAAATTGGATAAAGCCCAATGTCATTACCTATAAAATTTCTAGGTAAGATCCATTACTTTTTTGTGTTTTTGGAAAACTATATAGTTTTTTTGAATTCTATGAGGCATTTAATGATTATTTTTTTCTTAGGGCATATCAACCTATAATAATGTTCTTTATCTCTAACTTGGAAAGATGCAATGCATCTCCTATCCTTATTAATGATTGTTTAGATGTTTGAATTATTGAAAGATTCAATAAATTATACTTAACTTATATGTGTGAATTTTTGAGAATTTTATTTATTGATAAAATTTTAACCATAAAATATTTGACAATATGTTTTTGAAACTCAAAAATTTCCAAAAAATTATTACAAAATTTTCACATTTTTATTTGCTATCTAAAATTTGATCAGATTATTTAATATATATATAAAATAAAATAAAAAATATTTATAATTTCATGATCTAAATCTACATAATCCATAATCCATTTAATCATTTAATACTTAAGTTCTAATTTGCTTAAATATTTTCTTCTACCATTTTCTAAAGCATATACGTTAAATGTATATTTCTCTTTTCTTAATAGCCTAGATGGTATAAATTAGGCTCTCTTGGAGGTTTATTTGCAGTTAAGCTCATAGAGTCCTTCTCTTGAAGGCATTGGTCGAACGACATGAAACTCTGTCTTTTGCCTATATGAACCATACCATCACAAAAAATTGTGTATATATCATTTCACAATAGAAACTGTAAACAGTTTTTAGAGTGAAAACTACATCCTCAAGTTATTCTCTTGCTCCTTTTATTTCTTTCCTCTTGCATTGAAATTTTGTGGAACTCAGTTGAACCCAAAAATCATCCTAAAGTTATATAGGTAAAGAAATTTCCTTAAGTCACAGTGCGGCTTCAAATTTAAACATAAATACATATAAACAGAAGGTAAATTCTCAATATTTGATTATATGAGCAGATTACATAGCTTATTCAGCTCGCACCAGACTAGACTTGACTACATTAGTCAAATATCTTTCCAACTCCAGTAACTACACCACAGTTCACATTGATTGACTGATGACTTGATCTCCACAGTGATTTACTTACTATCCAACAAGGAGACCAACATGTTAATCATCTGGATTCTACAGCTGGGAGTGTGACCTGATAAATAATGAGAAACATACATATTGCAACAATACAAAATGTGCACACAAAGATACTTAACTAATTCTTTATTCATAGGTACCTCTATTTATACAAAAACACAGTAGTGGAGTCCTACTGAAAGATTCCAGCTTCAACAACAACTAACCTCGCTATTTTAACTCATTAACCTATAGCTAATCATCTTTAACAGCACTTATACATGAGATGTTTGTACTCTAAAACAGAATCCCTAAATAGCCTATTACATTTATGTATTGGAGAGTTATTCTCTAACATGATCAGGAACCAGAGCATAACAAAATTTATTTATTGCTCTATTACAAACAAAGTTGAAATGAACTCTGTGAATTGTTCAAAACAACATTTTTGGAAATAATGTTTCCTGACCTGTTCTGAAATTGTACCCATGTTTTCTGGATAAGCTGCATTCTCTTCACTTTGGACAATGTTTCAGACCATAAAATTGCAGTCCTGTCTCCAAGACTATATGACAGAATGATTTTGATACTTGCTTCAAGGTTTAACAGGTAAATATATAAACATTTCCATTATAATTTTATCAATATAATTCATTTAAACAGGTTGGCTAATAGTATCAAAGATGAGGTCAGCTAATTGTTAACACTATTCAATACTGGAGTACAATTAAGAAAGCATGGTAAGCTCAAGTAGAACTGCAAGATTATGTGAAAGCCACCATAACTCCTTCCTTTCAGAATAGAATTTGAATTAGTATTTGTGGGATTGCTTGAAAAATGGTTGCTAGCATCTTTGGTGGGTATTGCAGTCATCCATCACATTTTTTATAGTTACCTCTCTTTCCTCGAGGAAAGGAAAACAATGGATGATGTCTTATCATTTTCACTACATCCACTGAGTTCTTTTGACAGACTGAGTAGCAGAATGAAATGCCAATACAACACATACCAAAAAGACTAGTATTGCTGTCAAAGTATTAGGAGACAATGTCTATGGATCCAGTTTGAAGCTTGAAGTAAGGGCATGACCATGCAGGATCACACAACATTCACATTTCATAGCCGAAACAATTTCTGCCTCATGTTATAATTCAGTTATTGAGTGGGAAGCCAAGAACTTATTAAATTTCTTTTTATAGGCAAACACCATAAATGAATTGCTGTTAATTTTTGAGTTAACATGTTCTTTGCTTAGGTCAGTTACTTCATTAATCCATTAGCTCATTATTAATTCCATTAATTCATTAGCAATCACATTAACCATTATCATATGACAGTAACTAATGAAAGAACATCAAAGTTCAAAAGCTTAAAGCCAGGGCAAAACCCCACAAGGCGGAAAACCCACATATCTTTTCTTCTTGATAATATCAAATGTTCAGAGAGAGAGAAATCTATAAGTACAATGATACATTAGTCAAATTCAATATATTGACTTGCCATTGATGATCCCAATCCACTATCCAAAAGTCAAATTCACATCATCTGCACATTAAAACTGGAGAAAAGGTAGCAATTTGTGGCTAAATCTGCTCTGCTATATACAATTCTTGGAGAAATCCCAAAAATTTCAGGAGATGTAAGTTGAACATTAACTACTCTTCTTGAGCAAAAGTAACCATTTCATAGTTCAACAAGACTGTAGATGTAACTTTTTTGTATTCTATGTACATAAATTGTTCCATAAACTTTTTGATTGGACTCCGTGCAGGTTGAAGTATATGGCAATGTTGCCTACATGGCACAAACATCTTGGATTCAGAGTGGTACTGTCAGAGATAACATACTCTATGGGAAACCAATGGACAAAATTCAATACAAGAAGGCAATAAAAGCTTGTGCCTTAGACAAGGATATAGAGAGTTTTGCTCATGGAGATATGACAGAGATTAGGGAGAGAGGATTGAATATGAGTGGAGGACAAAAACAGAGGATTCAGTTGGCTAGAGCAGTATATAATGATGCTGACATTTATCTATTGGATGATCCCTTCAGTGCAGTTGATGCTCATACAGCTTCAACTCTATCAAATAAGGAGGATACATTACATAAGAAAGACTACAAGACTTGCTAATATTGCTTGTCATAGTATGAAAAATCTGGTTTACCTCTGTATCATATCTGTAAAGATCTTAGAATAAGATCCAGACATATTAATGTGAAAATTTCTGTGCATATTGGATATAAAAGATTTGAGTTTTGGGTTATCAAAGCTAAAGATTGAGAACTACATGGATTGCTTGATAGGATGGCTGGTTCAATTTGTATATCAGGATTGCTAGCTTCTTTGTGGTGGTAGTGTGAGATCAATTGGCATTCTTAAGGGTGACGTTTAAGAGAAAATTATGAATGAGTGGCACTTAACAAGTTGTTGAGACATCCACATGCATTTTTGTCCTCCAACGTCGAAGGCAATGGGAATTATAGATGATTATTAACATTGAGAAATTGTTCATTTGTCAGCAGCAAACTAGTGATCATATTAAAGTGGTCTAAATATTAAGCAATATTTATTTAAGAAGTCAATTAAGTGAACTCTTTGGAAAGTTAACTACTGTGATGAAGATGTCAAATTATTATTTTTTGTCTCTTAGCATGTTTTTAAAATGAAATGTGCAGTTGTTCTGAGTAGAACATGATTTTTTTTTCTTTTAATGACATATCATGTCCAGGGGGGGTTGCAATGCAAATAGCAAACTACCTTTGGCTGCGCTTAGCCTGAGGTGTAGTTATTCCAAGAATGGAACCTTGGTGGACAGATTATGAGTCAACCTCCCCAATAAACAACACCAAAAATTTAATCGTTCAATAAGTGTTCATAATCACCTTGTTATAGTACTGATCGGATGTGAAGTTCAATTGGAAAAATAGAGGGTAGTTGTGCAGATCCATGGATTACAAATTCCTGACATGAGACAACCTCTTTATCTTAAATTCTCTAAACTTGAGGTCTATTTTTTTCTATAACTATAAACCTTCGATTTCATATTCCTTTGTAAAAAATGGGTATCTACAGGAGATATACATTCACTAATAGAAGAGGGGAGTGTATATATTTGACCAATATAATCTGGGAAAATGAGTCTAATTTTTTTTATTCCTTGTGATGAAGTTATAATGAGCATTTTCACCAATTGGAGATAATACATTCACTAATGGAAGAGCGGAGTGTATAAACTATAATCTGAGAAAATGAGCCTGTTTTTTTTTATTCCTTGTGCTGAAGTTATAATGAGTATTTTCACCAACTTGAGATACATGTGCAATTTGCCTCCGACTACTTAGACTTGTGATTTGATCTTCATTGTTGTAATCAATCCTTTGCCTAAGCAAAGATTACAAATGCATGCTTGTCTTCTCTAAGGTCAGCCACTGACCTGGCCATGTTTACAACCACAGATATACGCTGAGCCTCTAAAGTAATTGGCTATGCATCTGAAGATAAAATGGGCTTCCTTTTTGACAACATTTTTTTTATATCATTTTAGTCAATTGAACTCAAAATATACACAATTGAGCATGACATATATTCAAGGGAAACTGCTCTGCTAGGGTCTAGTGCTTATGGATATAGATCTGGATTATAGAAAAAATATTTACTTCTTCTTTGGAATGTTTTTTTATCTAAATTCGTGGGGAGTGAGTGAAAACAGGTTTGGCAATGTTATTAGGAGGCCCACTAATTTTGAATGAGACATCGTTCTTTAGCTTTTATTCTTGTATGTTTCTTTCCAGATGAACACAGGTGAAAACTGATTACAGTGTCTTTTGAATTAAGATAATTTACCAGGGAAAGTCAATCAATCATTTTGAATAATAAATCAGTGGGTTTCTTCTCAGAGAAAAAGTGAAGGATAGACCAGTGGCTCGAACTTTAATGAGAAGGATGGATCATGTAGGGAATAGTGGAAAGTGCAACCTTTGTTAGTTTCCACCTTGTTGGTGTTGCCAAAATACCATAGTAAGTGGTTTTGTTGGCACCTAAAGACATGCATGGAGAAGTTTCTTGTTGTGAAGAGTTATATTACATCTTTGTAATGAATAGCCCTATTTCAAAAGAACAAATATATTAAGTGTTTGGATTTTGACTTAAGTTATTTCTAGACATATGGTTGTCTTGTTCTTCAACTTCATAGCTGTAATCATAAGTGATAGGGCTGAAGCATCCTCTTTGGCCATTTAAAATTGTAGCACTTATCAGGGTGGGTGCCATTACATGGTTTGATAGTTGTAATCATAAGTGATAGGGCTGAAGCATCTTCTTTTCCCATTTAAAATTGCAGCACCTATCAAGGTGAACTGACCTACGAAAGGAAAATCAATCCAAGTGTTAATTTTAATGACTTAGCTACCTATGAGCCCTGTCTTTTGTGGAGACTACTAGTCATATATGTAGATAGATCGATAGATGTTAGTGTGAGAAACTAAACTACATTTTATTGAGTGAAGGAACGAATGCAAAGGATCTGATTACATGGTACGCAGTGACTGTGCCTAGTATCTACAAACTTTCTAGATATAAACTTGATTTTCACATCAAACTTGTCAGACATATGCACCTTTTTGGAATGAAATCCAAAACTTGTCATCACAGAAGGAATAAGATTAGCTGGACTGCATGGAGAGAGAGGTGTGCTCAGGACTATAGTTGTACTATGTTTGCTAATGAAAATGGAATGAGAATATAGTATATCGGAGTAAGAGCATGAAAAAAAGAAAATCTATAGTGGTAGAAGTTCTAGAAGGAAAAGATATAGCAGTCAAAGTGTGCTCAATGTTCTCTAAAAAGTGAACTTACACTGTTATGTCTTCTCCTCCATGCAATTTTACCAATGATCGCCAATTCATAGAGAACTTGCCTGGTCTTCTGACTAAACATGTATTGGTCACTTCATTTTTGATATCCTCCAACGACTTATTTTATTGTGATCAAGAATGACATTCTTACATTGCTTTCTCTAGCTCCAATTGAAATCAAAATCTACACAATTGAGCATGACAGATAGTCAAGGGAAACTGCTCTCTGGGACTTTATAGAGAGCAAGAGCATGGCAGAAGGAAAAGATATAGCAATAAAAGTGCCAGAAGGAAAAGATATTGCAGTCAAACTGCACTAATTGTTCTCCCGACAATGAGCTTTTACTGATATATATATTCCTCCTTGCAATTTTGCTACTGATCACCAATCCAAAGAACACTTGCCCAATCTTCTGATTAAGCACACACTGGTCACTTGGTTTCTATCATCCACCCTTTCTTTCAATAATTTCCATTTACATGTCGATATTCTTCCCCACTCTATGCCTTACAGTGTTTCCTTTGCAACATTAGGTGCAAATGCTAGTTATTAGGCCATCCATTATTATTAGGCCGATAGGCCTTCCTTTGAGTGAGACTTTTCTCGTCTTTTTGTTTCTAACGTTGACACGACATCCTGTCGTGCAATTTCTGTTTATTATCTTTGTCATTCTACCTAAAGCAACTGCTGGAAAGTCGTATCCACTTACCTAGTGGAGTTGTAATTGACAACCGATAAACGCAAGGAAAATACACATGATATATGTGTCATTGTCATTCTTTAATAATGGAAAACAATAGTGTTGCTTTCTGCAACGTTTATCATGCTAGGGATGGATACGTGTAACATGCTCAGCGTATATATCGTGAAAGTTCTAAAACTTTACTTTGAAAAGTCTGGCTGAATGCACTCCAACCGTTCCTGCACGTCTTCTAATAAACTCTATTCATTTGCATTAAACTCATGAGTATCCCTACTAGGAGTATGAAATGAGATAGATGCATCAAAAAAACATAAGCATGCAATCTGATTAATGTATGCAGGCGAACGTAAGTGATGAATTCTGCGCAAGATCCACAGGGGAATACTGGCGATTTTAAATCTCAAATTATCAGATTAGTCTTCCTCAGCCTGCTGGCGTTGTGAAGGGCATTCAGGGGAGTTTCTATGCCTCCACCGGAGGAGGATCGAACTCTGTATCTCTGGGTTATTGCAAGGAAACTGCCCTTATTGCTGAGATGATTGGCACGTTCGTCTTGGTTTACACCATCTTCTCTGCAGCAGACCCCAAGCGCAAAGCCCACCACTCCCACATCCCTGTACATAACAGAAATCATACTTTGCCACCCTTGAAACTCTTTCTCTATATATATGAACCTTGGTGTTATTAAACATTCATTCACTGATGGAAATTACTAATATGACTAAGTGGTTAATGCAAGTTTTGGCTCCGATTCCAATTGGGTTAGCGGTATTCTTGATCCATTTGGCAACCATTCCCATCACAAGCACAGGAATCAACCCTGCCAAGAGCTTTGGGCCCACTGTGATATACGGCCATCAAAAATCCTTGGACGACCTGGTAAGAATAATATCTATAATTCCCTGTTTGGAAGCATTACATTTTACTGATCTAAATAACCTCAAAAAGGAGATTTGTATGGATAGAAATGGAATTTGATAGTGACTTGTCGTTTAATGGATTTTTCCTCGCTGATATTTAATGAAAAATCGTTAGCGATCCCAATTCCTCTCTCTGCTTTAATGAAATCTTGGTCGGTGGCTGGTTTTACGCAACTTCTAGTCTTCGCCACCATAATTTATAGAATATGTCATTGATGGCGCCTGCGCAAAGGCTCTCGGGAATGCAAAGGTAGGTTTTGAGTTTATACAGAGGATTCTTGCGAGCAGCCCGATCCAAAGATTTCCCCGAGCGATGCAAAGTAGAGAAAATTGTATCGGCAGAGTTCAAAAAAAATGCAAAGTACATAGGTAAAAAGGATTTCACCCACATCGAGTATTTGCTCTGTAGAAGCAACAGGAATTTTGAGCTCTTGAAGACTGCTACTGTAGGTTTACTGGTTGTTGAGGTTAGATGATTTTTGTTTTATATTTTCTCGGTGATTGCATTTGATTTGCTATAAACTGCAGCTGGGCTAGGGTTTTCAGGGTTTTGGATTTGGGGTTCCTGAGAGAGAAAATTGTATTGGTATGTTGGGTACCGAGGGGCACATCAGGGTTCTCGCTAAAATCCAATTGCGCAAAGGCTCTCGGGAATGCAAAGGCAGGTTTTGAGTTTATACAGAGGATTCTTGCGAGCAGCCGGATCATCAAAAAAACAAAGAGGAAAAAGTTGATGGTAGAGTTCATTGTTGCTCCTATCCTTGGATGCTATTCATGTTTACTACTATCTGGAGGCAGCAGGTTGTATCTTCATATTCAGGGTATTCTTAAAACTTTATCATCAAGAAAACAAAGAGGAAAAATATGAAGGTATCGTATATGTTATTTTCATGCTGCTGATTGGAGAAAATCATTACTGTTTGTAGCATTGGAAGATTGTTGGTACGATAAGAGAGTAAATTTATTAAACGGAAAGTGTTGTTTGCTTTGCTGATCACACATTGAAACCTCTGGTTGACAGGGTGAAACAGTTCATTAAATGCTCTCACAGTACAACCAACAAAAATTGGGTTTTGGTGTTTAAAGTCAAGACTAGATTCTCTGTCCTTGCTTTTCTCCAAAGAGTTGAAACCGACACAAAGGGTTGAGAGTTTATTAAAACTGATATGCATCTAGGAAGGAGCAGTTATGGCAAGACTTACACAAGGAGGAATGCTTTCTGACTGCCATAAATTACATGGGAAGAATTACACTGTTAGGGAATAAAGGATGAAGACAATTCATACATACCACAATTTAAAGAGGCTTTGATGATTGTCACCCTATCAATTGCAGATGACATTATTCCCCATGTCCAGGATGTTGAGGATATCCTTCAAGATTGGGACTCTGTGTCCAAGGATGTCCCTTTTACGAAATAAATATAGGCACTATAGACTTACAAAAAGATAAATAGGTACAATGGTTGTTCTAATTCCTTGGAGAATATTTTAACAATTCCAAAGCCCTGCAATTTACTTGTGGTTTCAGTGTTATTAAGGACTTGCTTGTAATTGCCCTTGTTCAGTAGGGGCTGCACCATTTTCGTTTTAGTTCTGTTGTGGATCTTGAATGATTCTTATTTGCCTAGTTAATTGTTTGTAGGCAACCTAACTATTTTTGATATTTCTTATTGGTAGGTTAATTGTTATTATCCAAATTAGTTACTATAGTTGTAAGGGGTTCACGCTTGAATGTGTTATGTTTGACCTTGCAATAAGAATTCCGGGAAATATTTTGAATGCTTGCTGTTTGATGCCATTTCTATTCAACTGTACTGAGTTTTCAAACCATTTATTGCTATCTGTTTGGCATTGTCACCTCCAATTATGTTTTGTTTTGGTAGCAGAAATACCTCTCCTGCGTGTTTGATAAAACATTTAGTATTTCGTGGCTGTCATTATTTGTAAACTCAATGTTTATGTTAATCATTAAACCACTGGAATATATTAAGCCGGGTCTATGTTATGGTCTTCTAGCAAATATAAGGGTCACTTCTATAAGCAAAGGGTAGATATCCTTGGGAATTTGGTCTATGTGAGTAATGGTTGAGAATTAGTATATATAGGAGATTATTATAGTCAATTCATATTTACTGTTCTATACTATCTAATAAAATTATGATATTTTGGGTTATAACTTATTAGGGGTTATATTCTCTTAGTATCTTAGAAATTGTTCTGTAAGTTATCATTATTATTATTCTTGGGAGCCGTACTCTCCATCTATATTTGTCTGTCAATCCTTGTCATACTTTTTTGAGTAATTTGGATCTTATGCTTTCGGAATAAAGCATTCCTAGAAGGGAGGTAATTGTTATGGCCCTCCAGTGAATTTAAGGAGTCCTGGAACTACACTAGTAATGGTTGAGAATTAGTATATATTTGGTGTGAATATATGATATTATTATGATCATTGACATGCACAATTGTCTATGATCATTTGATATTGCAATCTTTTCGGTATCAAGAGTTATTCTCCTAGTATCCGAGGAGTCATAGTACAACTTATCATTATTCTTCTTAGGAATTGTGCTCTTCATTTATATTTGACGTGTTCAGGGTTTATTATGTTCTTTTGGGTGTTTTGGATCAAAGTAGTCTACTCTGATGAAAATTCTATTAATTTCATATTAACAAAAGATCAAAGAGTACAACCAAAAAGATACTTGAACCAACATCTCTATCGGTCTCTCTTTGTACCTTTTGGGACAATTGCTAGTTAAATATCTTTTTCAGAATCGTATTTTTTCCGTGTTGAAATTCGATGAAAATGGATATGTTGATTGTTTATTACATTTTCATATCTATTTGATTTTAATATTTTTAAATTATGATTATTTGTCTATATAAATTTAAAAGAAAATAAATTTTAAAATTAAAGTTTTTAAATATTTATATATGAAATATAAAATAGTGGATAAATAAATATATTATTAAAATATTTTTGTGTAGTAGCTAGTAGTGTGAAATTTTATAGGCGTTTTAATGCACAACTTCTATTATATAAATATAAAATTCATTATTAACATTTAATTATAGGAAAAAATAAATTAATTTGATTTTAAATAAAAAAAAATTATTTCTTTTAGATTAAATGAGATGAGATGATTGTGATTTGTCCATACAAAAATTCTATGAAAGTGAATGTTGGTTACATGAACATCTACTTATCAAACCATATTAATGAAATACCCAATGTTATAAACATAAAACAATTCATAAAAAATATTTCAATGTTTTAAATGAAATTAAGAATCAATATTTTAAATGAAATAGGGCTAGTGGATGATAGCTAGGAAACCCCTAGTATTTCATTAAAAAAGGACAAAACATTTTAAAAAAATTACAAATTAATGATTTTATTATCAATTACTTACAAATAAATATATAATGTC